>JBBGZY010001992.1:0-128905 GCA_037952925.1 Lithobates clamitans | reverse complement strand
AGCCTGAAATGGGTCCAAAATGACCAAAATCGCACCCCGGCCCCTTTTAGCCCAAAATGGGGCCAAAATGACCAAAATCGCACTGCCGGCCTATTTGTCCCGAAATGGGTCCAAAATGACAAAAATCACACTGCCGGCCCTTTTGTCCCGAAATGGGTCCAAAATTACTAAAATCGCACCCCCGGCCCTTTTAGCTCGAAAATGGTCCAAAATTACTAAAATCGCACTGCCGGCCCTTTTAGCCCGAAATGGGGCCAAAATGACCAAAATTGCACTGCTGGCCCTTTTATCCTGCAATGGGTTCAAGATTACTAAAATCACACTCCCGGAACTTTTAGCCCAAAATGGTCCAAAATCACTAAAATCGCACTGCCGGACCTTTTAGCCCAAAATGGGTCCAAAATAACCAAAATTGCACTGCCGGCCCTTTTAGCCCGAAATAGGTCCAAAATTACCAGAATTGCACTGCCGGCCCTTTTAGCCCGAAATAGGTCCAAAATTACCAGAATTGCACTGCCGGCCCTTTTAGCCTGAAAAATTGTCCAAAATGACAAAAATTGCTCTGCTGGCCCTTTTTGCCCGAAATGGGTCCAAAATGACCAAAATCTAACCCCGGTCCTTTTAGCCTGAAAATTGTCCAAAATTACAAAAATCGAACTGCCGGCCCTTTTAACCCGAAATAGGTCCAAAATGACCAAAATTGCCCTGCCGGCCCTTTTTAGCCCGAAATGGGTCCAAAATTACCAAAATCGCACTCCTGGCCCTTTTAGCCAGAAAATGGTCCAAAATTACTAAAATGGCACTACCGGCCCTTTTAGCCCAAAATGGGTCCAAAATTACTAAAATCACACTGCCGGCCCTTTTAGCCCGAAGTGGGTTCGAAATGACCAAAATCACAACCCCTGCCCTTTTAGCCCGAAAATGGTCCAAAAAAGGCACCCCCGGCCCTTTTAGCTCAAAAATGGTCCAAAACTACTAAAATCGCACTGCCGGCCCTTTTAGCCCGAAATGGGTCCAAAATGACCGAAATCGCACCCCCGGTCCATTTAGCTCGAAAATCGTCTATAATTACTAAAATCTCACTGCCGGCCCTATTAATCCTGAAATGGGTCCAAAATTACCAAAATCGCACCCCGGCCCTTTTAATCCCGAAATGGGTCCAAAATGACCAAATTCGCACTGCCGGCCCTTTTGTCCCAAAATGGGTCCAAAATTACTAAAATCACACCCCTGCCCTTTTAGCCCGAAAATGGTCCAAAAAAGGCACCCCTGGCCCTTTTAGCTTGAAATGGGTCCAAAATGACCAAATTCGCACCCCCGGCCCTTTTAGCCTGAAATGGGTCCAAATTACTAAAATCGCACCCCGGCCCTTTTAGCCCAAAATGGGTCCAAAATGACCAAAATTGCACTGCCGGCCCTTTTATCCGCAATGGGTCCAAAACTACTAAAATCACACTGCTGGCCCTTTTAGCCTGAAATGGGTCCAAAGTGACCAAAATTGCACCCCCTGCCCTTTTAGCCCGAAAATTGTCCAAAATGACAAAAATCGCACTGCCAGCCCTTTTAGCCCAATATGGGTCCAAAATGACCAAAATCTTACCCCCTGCCCTTTTAGCCCGAAATGGGTCCAAAATGACCAAAATTGCACCCCCGGCCCTTTTAGCCCAAAATGGGTCCAAAATTACCAAAATCGCACTCCCGGCCCTTTTAGCCAGAAAATGGTCCAAATTTACTAAAATGCCACTACCGGCCCTTTTAGCCCAAATGGGTCCAAAACTACCAAAATCACACCCCTGGCCCTTTTAGCCCGAAAATGGTCCAAAATTACAAAAAATCGCACTGCCGGCCCTTTTTGCCCGAAATGGGTCCAAAATTACCAAAATCGCACTACCGGCCCTTTTAGCCTGAATGGGTCCAAAATGACCAAAATCGCACCCCCGACCCTTTTAGCCCAAAATGGGTCCAAAATGATCAAAATCGCACCCCCCGGCCCTTTTAGCCCAAAAATGGTCCAAAATTACTAAAATCAAACCCCCATTCCTTTTAGCTCAAAAATTGTCCAAAATGATAAAAATCGCACTTCCGGCTCTTTTAATCCCGAAATGGGTCAAAAATTAACAAAATCGCACCCCCAGCCCTTTTAACCCGAAATGGGTCCAAAATTACCAAAATTGCACTGCCGGCCCTTTTAGCCTGCAAATTGTCCAAAATGACAAAAATTGCACTGCCGGCCCTTTTAGCCCGAAAATGGGTCCAAAATGACCAAGTTCGCACCCCCGGCCCTTTTAGCCCGAAATGGGTCCAAAATTACCAAAATCGCACCCCTGGCCCTTTTAGCACAAAATGGGTCCAAAATGACCAAAAAACTGCACTGCCGGCTCTCTTATCCCACAATGGGTCCAAAATTATTAAAATCACACTGCCGGCCCTTTTAGCCTGAAATGACCAAAATCGCACTCCCGGCCCTTTTAGCCCGATATTGCTCCAAAATGACCAAAATTGCACCCCCGGTCCTTTTAGCCCGAAATGGGTCCAAATTTACCAAAGTCGCACCCCCAGGCCTTCTAGCCCAAAATGGGTCCAAAATGACCAAAATCGTACCCCCAGCCCTTTTAGCCCGAAAAATTGTCCACAATGACAAAAATCGCTTCTTCCTATCGTTCCTATGACAACGTCCATTAGGACGAAACGTACGTCGGAAGGCAGACGCGCTGACGTCATCGTTTCCATCCCACTGTGAACGGGTGCATGCAGGTCGGCCGTTCCATATACATGCTTTTAATCATACTTTTTTATATAAGTGCAATTTTCCTTCATTTTAATAAATTGTTTAAGTGGATTCACACTATGGAGAATGTATTTTTCATTTCCTTGGGTTCCCCTTGCTGACCATTCGTTTTCTCTGGACGGAGAGTTCCGGTCATCTGTTTTTTCTATGATGAGACAGATGGCGCTGTCCCCGCTGAGTGGATTTTCAATATAAGCTGGGTTAAAGCTTACTTTTGGTAAGCGTAAATCTTTATAGGTGGTGGATTTCACCGGGTGTTTTCTGATGAACTTTTAATCACCATTTGTGGATTCAATCGATCTCAAAGACTTTTTTCATTTAAGACACTATTCTTATTTAAGTCATTATTATTCACTTACTTATTGTTATTATAATTTTATAATTTATGTCACATATGGTATCCAGGTATTATAATCTGGGTCGGATTATACACTGTTTTTTATTTGAATTTATGAGATTAGTTTTTCAGATTTTTCTAGATCACTGATTTATTCACCTTAATTTATTTGTTAGCGCGGTTCTGTTGATTATCTTACAAAAATCGCACTACCTGCCCTTTTAGCCCGAAAATTGTCCAAAATAACCAAAATCGCACCCTGGTCCATTTGGCTCGAAAATTGTCAAAAATGACTAAAATCGCTCTGCCGGCCCTTTTAGCCTGAAATGGGTCCAAAATAATCAAAATCGCACTCCCGGCCCTTTTAGCCCGAAATGGGTCCAAAGCGACTATATTCGCACCCCCGGCCCTTTTAGCCGAAAAATTGTCCAAAATGACAAATATCGCACTGCCTGCCCTTTTAGCCCGAAATGGGTGCAAATGACCAAAATCTCACCCCTGGCCCTTTTAGTCCGAAAATGGTCCAAAATTACTAAAATCGCACTGCCGGCCCTTTTAGCCCGAAATAGGTCCAAAATTACCAAAATTAAACTGCTGGCCCTTTTAGCCCGAAAATGGTCCAAATCTACTAAAATCGCACTGCCGGGCCCTTTTAATCCGAAATGGGTCCAAAATTACTAAAATCACACCCCCCGTTCCTTTTGGCCTGAAAATTGTCCAAAATGACAAAAATCGCACTGCCAGCCCTTTTAACCCGAAATGGGTCCAAAATTACCAAAATTGCACTGCCGGCCCTTTTAGCCCGAAAATGGTCCAAATCTACTAAAATCGCACTGCCGGGCCCTTTTAATCCCAAAATGGGTCCAAAATGACCAAATTCGCACCCCCGGCCCTTTTAGCCCGAAATGGGTCCAAAATTACCAAAATCGCACCGCCAGTCCTTTAAGCCCAAAAATGGTCCAAAATTACTAAAATCGCACAGCCGGGCCCTTTTAATCCCAAAATGGGTCCAAAATGACCAAATTCGCACCCCGGCCTTTTTAGCTCGAAATGGGTCCAAAATTACCAAAATCGCACCCCTGACCCTTTTAGCCCAAAATGGGTCCAAAATTACCAAAATTGCACTGCCGGCCCTTTTAGCCCGAAATGGGTCCAAAATTACTAAAATCGCACTGCCGGCCCTTTTAATCCTGAAATGGGTCCAAAATGACCAAAATCGCACCCCTGTCCTTTTAGCCCAAAATGGGTCCAAATTACCAGAATTGCACTGCCGGCCCTTTTAGCCTGAAAATTGTCCAAATGACAAAAATCGCACTGCTGGCCCTTTTAGCCCAAAAGCGGTCCAAAATTACCAAAATCGAACCCCCAGCCCTTTTAGCCCGAAAATGGTCCAAAATGACTAAAATCGCACTGCCGGCCCTTTTATCCGGAAATGGGTCCAAAATGACCAAAATCGCACTGCCGGCCCTTTTATTCCTGAAATGGGTCCAAAATTACTAAAATCGCACTGCCGGCCCTTTTAGCCCGAAATGGGTCCAAAATTACTAAAATCGCACTGCCGGCCCTTTTAGCCCAAAAATTGTCCAAAATGACAAAAATCGCACCCCCGGCCCTCTTAATCCCGAAATGGGTCCAAAATTACCAAAATCGCACCGCCAGTCCTTTTAGCCCAAAAATAGTCCAAAATTACTAAAATCACACTGCCGGGCCCTTTTAGCCCAAAATGGGTCCAAAATGACCAAAATTGCACTGCTGGCTATTTGAGCCCGAAATGGGTCCAAAATGACCAAATTCGCACCCCCGGCCCTTTGAGCCCGAAATGGGTCCAAAAATACCAAAATCGCACGCCCGGCCCTTTTAGCCCAAAATGGGTCCAAAATGACCAAAATTGCACTGCTGGCCCTTTTATCCCGCAATGGGTGCAAAATTACTAAAATCACACTCCCAGAACTTTTAGCCCGAAAATGGTCCAAAACGACTAAAATCACACTGCCGGCCCTTTTTGCCTGAAATAGGTCCAAAATTACCACTCCCCGGCCCTTTTAGCGCGAAATGGGTCTAAAATGACCAGAATTGTACTGCCAGCCCTTTTAGCCCGAAAATTGTCCAAAATGACACAAATCGCACTCCTGGCCCTTTTAGCCCAATATGGGTCCAAAATGACCAAAATCGCATTCCCGGCCCTTTTAGCCCAATATGGGTCCAAAATGAGCAAAATCGAACCCCCGGCCCTTTTAGCCCGAAATGGTCCAAAATTACTCAAATCGCACTGCCGGCCCTTTTAGCCCGAAATGGGTCCAAAATTACCAAAATCGCACTCCCGGCCCTTTTAGCCCGAAAGTGGTCCAAAATTACCAAAATCGCACCCCCGGCCCATTTAGCCCAAAATGGGTCCAAAGTGACCAAAATCGCACTCCCGGAACTTTTAGTTCGAAAATGGTCCAAAAGGACAAATTCACACTGCTGGCCCTTTTAGCCCCAAATGGGTCAAAAATTGACCAAAATCGCACTGCCGGCCTATTTGTCCTGAAATGGGTCCAAAATTACAAAAATCACACTGCCGGCCCTTTTGTCCCGAAACGGGTCCAAAATTACTAAAATCGCACCCCCGGCCCTTTTAGCTCGAAAATGGTCCAAAAGTACTAAAATCGCACTGCCGGCCCTTTTAGCCCGAAATGGAGCCAAAATGACCAAATTCGCATCCCCGGCCCTTTTAGCCCAAAATGTGTCCAAAATGACCAAAATTGCACTGCTGGCCCTTTTATCCTGCAATGGGTTCAAAATTACTAAAATCACACTCCCAGAACTTTTAGCCCAAAAATGTTCCAAAATCACTAAAATCGCACTGCCGGACCTTTTAGCCCAAATGGGTCCAAAATGACCAAAATTGCACTGCCGGCCCTTTTAGCCTGAAAATTGTCCAAAATGATAAAAATTGCTCTGCTGGCCCTTTTTGCCCGAAATGGGTCCAAAATGACCAAAATCTAACCCCCGGTCCTTTTAGCCTGAAAATTGTTCAAAATTACAAAAATCGAACTGCCGGCCCTTTTAGCCCGAAATGGGTCCAAAATTACTAAAATGGCACTACCGGCCCTTTTAGCCCAAAATGGGTCCAAAATGACCAAAATCGCACTGCCGGCCCTTTTATCCAGAAATGGGTCCAAAATGACTAAAATCACACTGCCGGCCCTTTTAGCTCAAAAATGGTCCAAAACTACTAAAATCGCACTGCCGGCCCTTTTAGCCCAAAATGGGTCCAAAATTACCAAAATCGCACCGCCAGTCCTTTAAGCCCAAAAATGGTCCAAAATTACTAAAATTGCACTGCCGGGCCCTTTTAATCCCGAAATAGGTCCAAAATGACCAAATTCGCACACCCCCGGCCTTTTTAGCCCGAAATGGGTCCAAAATTACCAAAATTGCACTGCCGGCAATTTTAGCCCGAAATGGGTCCAAAATTACCAAATCGCACCCCTGTCCTTTTAGCCCAAAATGGGTCCAAAATTACCAGAATTGCACTGCCAGCCCTTTTAGCCTGAAAATTGTCCAAAATGACAAAAATCGCACTGCTGGCCCTTTTAGCCCGAAAATGGTCCAAAATTACTAAAATCGCACTGCCGGCCCCTTTTAATCCCGAAATGGGTCCAAAATGACCAAAATCACACTCCTGGCCCTTTTATCCTGAAATGGGTCCAAAATTACTAAAATCGCACTGCCGGCCCTTTTAGCCCGAAAATTGTCCAAAATGACAAAAATCGCACCCCCGGCCCTCTTAATCCCAAAATGGGTCCAAAATTACAAAGATCGCACCGCCAGTCCTTTTAGCCCAAAAATGGTCCAAAATTACTAAAATCACACTGCCGGGCCCTTTTAGCCCAAAATGGGTCCAAATGACCAAAATTGCACTGCTGGCACTTTGAGCCCGAAATGGGTCCAAAATGACCAAATTCGCACCCCCGGCCCTTTGAGCCCAAAATGGGTCCAAAATTACCAAAAATCGCACACACCCGGCCCTTTTAGCCCAAAATGGGTCCAAAATGACCAAAATTGCACTGCTGGCCCTTTTATCCCGCAATAGGTGCAAAATTACTAAAATCACACTCCCAGAACTTTTAGCCCGAAAATGGTCCAAAACTACTAAAATCGCACTGCCGGCCCTTTTAGCCTGAAATAGGTCCAAAATTACCACTCCCGGCCCTTTTAGCGCGAAATGGGTCCAAAATGACCAGAATTGTACTGCCAGCCCTTTTAGCCCGAAAATTGTCCAAAATGACACAAATCGCACTCCTGGCCCTTTTAGCCCAATATGGGTCCAAAATGACCAAAATCGCATTCCCGGCCCTTTTAGCCCAATATGGGTCCAAAATGAGCAAAATCGAACCCCCGGCCCTTTTAGCCCGAAAATGGTCCAAAATTACTCAAATCGCACTGCCGGCCCTTTTAGCCCGAAATGGGTCCAAAATTACCAAAATCGCACTCCCCGGCCCTTTTAGCCCGAAAGTGGTCCAAAATTACTAAAATCGCACTGCCAGCCCTTTTAGTCCGAAATAGGTCCAAAATTACCAAAATTGCCCTGCCGGCCCTTTTAGCCCGAAATGGGTCCAAAATTACCAAAATCGCACCCCCGGCCCATTTAGCCCAAAATGGGTCCAAAGTGACCAAAATCGCACTCCCGGAACTTTTAGTTCGAAAATGGTCCAAAAGGACAAAATTCGCACTGCTGGCCCTTTTAGCCCCAAATGGGTCGAAAAATGACCAAAATCACACTGCCGGCCTATTTGTCCTGAAATGGGTCCAAAATTACAAAAATCACACTGCCGGCCCTTTTGTCCCGAAACGGGTCCAAAATTACTAAAATCGCACCCCCGGCCCTTTTAGCTCGAAAATGGTCCAAAATTACTAAAATCGCACTCCCGGCCCTTTTAGCCCAAAATGGGGCCAAAATGACCAAATTCGCATCCCCGGCCCTTTTAGCCCAAAATGAGTCCAAAATGACCAAAATTGCACTGCTGGCCCTTTTATCCTGCAATGGCTTCAAAATTACTAAAATCACACTCCCGGAACTTTTAGCCCGAAAATGGTCCAAAATCACTAAAATCGCACTGCCAGACCTTTTAGCCCGAAATGGGTCCAAAATGACCAAAATCTAACCCCCGGTCCTTTTAGCCTGAAAATTGTCCAAAATTACAAAAATCGAACTGCCGACCCTTTTAGCCCGAAATGGGTCCAAAATTACCAAAATCGCACTGCCGGCCCTTTTAGCCAGAAAATGGTCCAAAATTACTAAAATGGCACTACCGGCCCTTTTAGCCCAAAATGGGTCCAAAATTACCAAAATCGCACTGCCGGCCCTTTTAGCCAGAAAATGGTCCAAAATTACTAAAATGGCACTACCGGCCCTTTTAGCCCAAAATGGGTCCAAAATTACTAAAATCACACTGCCGGCCCTTTTAGCCCAAAATGGGTCCGAAATGACCAAAATCATACACTCGGCACTTTTAGCACGGAATGGGTCCAAAATTACCAAAATTAAACTGCCGGCCCTTTTAGCCCGAAAATGGTCCAAATCTACTAAAATCGCACTGCCGGGCCCTTTTAATCCCGAAATGGGTCCAAAATTACTAAAATCACACCCCCCGTTCCTTTTGGCCTGAAAATTGTCCAAAATGACAAAAATCGCACTGCCAGCCCTTTTAACCCGAAATGGGTCCAAAATTACCAAAATTGCACTGCCGGCCCTTTTAGCCCGAAATGGTCCAAATCTACTAAAATCGCACTGCCGGGCCCTTTTAATCCCAAAATGGGTCCAAAATGACCAAATTCGCACCCCCGGCCCTTTTAGCCCGAAATGGGTCCAAAATTACCAAAATTGCACTGCCGGCCCTTTTAGCCCGAAATGGGTCCAAAATTACCAAAATTGCACTGCCGGCCCTTTTAATCCTGAAATGGGTCTAAAATGACCAAAATCGCACCCCTGTCCTTTTAGCCCAAAATGGGTCCAAAATTACCAGAATTGCACTGCCGGCCCTTTTAGCCTGAAAATTGTCCAAAATGACAAAAATCGCACTGCTGGCCCTTTTAGCCCAAAAGCGGTCCAAAATTACCAAAATCGAACCCCCGGCCCTTTTAGCCCGAAAATGGTCCAAAATTACTAAAATCGCACTGCCGGCCCTTTTAATCCCGAAATGGGTCCAAAATGACCAAAATCACACTGCCGGCCCTTTTATCCTGAAATGGGTCCAAAATTACTAAAATCGCACTGCCGGCCCTTTTAGCCCGAAATGGGTACAAAATTACCAAAATTGCACCGCCAGTCCTTTTAGCCCAAAAATGGTCCAAAATTACTAAAATCACACTGCCGGGCCCTTTTAGCCCAAAATGGGTCCAAAATGACCAAAATTGCACTGCTGGCACTTTGAGCCCGAAATGGGTCCAAAATGACCAAATTCGCACCCCCGGCCCTTTGAGCCCGAAATGGGTCCAAAATTACCAAAATCGCACGCCCGGCCCTTTTAGCCCAAAATGGGTCCAAAATGACCAAAATTGCACTGCTGGCCCTTTTATCCCGCAATGGGTGCAAAATTACTAAAATCACACTCCCAGAACTTTTAGCCCGAAAATGGTCCAAAACTACTAAAATCGCACTGCCGGCCCTTTTAGCGCGAAATGGGTCTAAAATGACCAGAATTGTACTGCCAGCCCTTTTAGCCTGAAAATTGTCCAAAATGACACAAATCGCACTCCTGGCCCTTTTAGCCCAATATGGGTCCAAAATGACCAAAATCGAACCCCCGGCCCTTTTAGCCCGAAAGTGGTCCAAAATTACTAAAATCGCACTGCCAGCCCTTTTAGTCCGAAATAGGTCCAAAATTACCAAAATCACACCCCCGTCCCTTTTAGCCCAAAAATTGTCCAAAATGACAAAAATCGCACTGCCAGCCCTTTTAACCCGAAATAGGTCCAAAATTACCAAAATTGCCCTGCCGGCCCTTTTAGCCCGAAATGGGTCCAAAATTACCAAAATCGCACTGCCGGCCCATTTAGCCCAAAATGGGTCCAAAGTGACCAAAATCGCACTCCCGGAACTTTTAGTTCGAAAATGGTCCAAAAGGACAAAATTCGCACTGCTGGCCCTTTTAGCCCCAAATGGGTCGAAAAAGACCAAAACTGCATTCCCGGCCCTTTTAGCCCGAAATGGGTCCAAAATTACCAAAATCGCACTCCTGGCCCTTTTAGCCTGAAATGGGTCCAAAATGACCAAAATCGCACCCCCGGCCCTTTTAGCCCAAAATGGGGCCAAAATGACCAAAATCGCACTGCCGGCCTATTTGTCCTGAAATGGGTCCAAAATTACAAAAATCACACTGCCGGCCCTTTTGTCCCGAAACGGGTCCAAAATTACTAAAATCGCACCCCCGGCCCTTTTAGCTCGAAAATGGTCCAAAATTACTAAAATCGCACTGCCGGCCCTTTTAGCCCGAAATGGGGCCAAAATGACCAAATTCGCATCCCCGGCCCTTTTAGCCCAAAATGAGTCCAAAATGACCAAAATTGCACTGCTGGCCCTTTTATCCTGCAATGCGTGCAAAATTACTAAAATCACACTCCCGGAACTTTTAGCCCGAAAATGGTCCAAAATCACTAAAATCTCACTGCCGGACCTTTTAGCCCAAAATGGGTCCAAAATAACCAAAATTGCACTGCCGGCCCTTTTAGCCTGAAAATTGTCCAAAATTACAAAAATCAAACTGCCGGCCTTTTAACCCGAAATAGGTCCAAAATGACCAAAATTGCCCTGCCGGCCCTTTTAGCCCGAAATGGGTCCAAAATGACCAAAATTGCCCTGCCGGCCCTTTTAGCCAGAAAATGGTCCAAAATTACTAAAATGGCACTACCGGCCCTTTTAGCCCAAAATGGGTCCAAAATGACCAAAATCGCACTGCCGGCCCTTTTATCCAGAAATGGGTCCAAAATTACTAAAATCACACTGCCGGCCCTTTTAGCCCGAAATGGGTCCGAAATGACCAAAATCACACCCCCTGCCCTTTTAGCCCGAAAATGGTCCAAAAAAGGCACCCCCGGCCCTTTTAGCTCAAAAATGGTCCAAAACTACTAAAATCGCACTGCCGGCCCTTTTATCCGGAAATGGGTCCAAAATTACTAAAATCGCACTGCCGGCCCTTTTAGCCCGAAATGGGTCCAAAATTACTAAAATCGCACTGCCGGCCCTTTTAGCCCAAAAATTGTCCAAAATGACAAAAATCGCACCCCCGGCCCTCTTAATCCTGAAATGGGTCCAAAATGACAAAAATCGCACCCCCGGCCCTCTTAATCCTGAAATGGGTCCAAAATTACCAAAATCGCACCGCCAGTCCTTTTAGCCCAAAAATGGTCCAAAATTACTAAAATCACACTGCCGGGCCCTTTTAATCCCGAAATGGGTCCAAATTGTCCAAATTCGCACCCCCGGCCCTTTGAGCCCGAAATGGGTCCAAAATTACCAAAATCGCACGCCCGGCCCTTTTAGCCCAAAATGGGTCCAAAATGACCAAAATTGCACTGCTGGCCCTTTTATCCCGCAATGGGTCCAAAATTACTAAAATCACACTGCTGGCCCTTTTAGCCCGAAATGGGTCCAAAATTACCAAAATCGCACTCTCAGAACTTTTAGCCCGAAAATGGTCCAAAACTACTAAAATCGCACTGCCGGCCCTTTTAGCGCGAAATGGGTCCAAAATGACCAAAATCACACCCCCGGCCCTTTTAGCCCAAAATGGGTCCAAAATTACCAGAATTGTACTGCCAGCCCTTATAGCCCGAAAATTGTCCAAAATGACACAAATCGCACTCCTGGCCCTTTTAGCCCAATATGGGTCCAAAATGACCAAAATCGAACCCCCGGCCCTTTTAGCCCGAAAATGGTCCAAAATTACTCAAATCGCACTGCCGGCCCTTTTAGCCCGAAATGGGTCCAAAATTACCAAAATCGCACTCGCGGCCCTTTTAGCCCGAAAATGAGCAAAATCGCACTGCCGGCCCTTTTAATCCTGAAATGGGTACAAATGACCAAAATTGCACCCCCAGTCCTTTTAGCCCAAAATGGGTCCAAAATTACCAGAATTGCACTGCAGGCCCTTTTAGCCCGAAAATTGTCCAAAATGACTAAAATCGCACTGCTGGCCCTTTTAGTCCGAAATGGGTCCAAAATGACCAAAATTGAACCCCCCGACCCTTTTAGCCTGAAATGGGTCCAAAATGACCCAAATCGCACCCCCGGCCCTTTTAGCCCGAAAATTTTCCAAAATGACTAAAATCGCACTGCTGGCCCTTTTAGTCCGAAATGGGTCCAAAATGACCAAAATTGAACCCCCCGACCCTTTTAGCCTGAAATGGGTCCAAAATGACCCAAATCGCACCCCCGGCCCTTTTAGCCCGAAAATGGTCCAAAATTACTAAAGTCGCACTGCCGGCCCTTTTAGCCCGAAAATTGTCCAAAATGACAAAAATCGCACCCCCGGGCCTTTTAGCCCGAAAATGGTCCGAGATTACTAAAATCGCACCCCCGGCCCTTTTAGCCCGACCGCTAAAAGTTCCGGTTCACATCAGATGCAGTTCAGTGCAATTTTTTTTTTCTTCATCAAAAACCCATGGACAGTAGATTACACAGTTTCAGTGGCCTAGTTCACACCAGTGCAGAAAAAAGAAGTAGAACATGCTGCATTTTTTTCTGCACAGAACTCTACCGGAACGCAGCAAAAACATACCAGAATGCATGTAAACTGATCAAAAATGCCTTACAGCAAAAAAAGAAAAAAAAAGACCCCAGGAAACTTTTGGGGAAAAATCACATTGAAAATGCACCAAAATAGAACACATGCAGAAATGCATCCAGTTTGCCTTTCTGTGGTGTGAACCGGCCCTTAGGTATGGCGAGTGCTGGGGGGTGCAGAGAGATGAGGATCTTTGTGCCAGAGAGCGGGGATTTCAGTGCTAGGGAGTGTAGTTAGATGCTGAGGGGGTAGAGATTTTAGTACTAGGGATTGTGGTGCTGTGGATGGGCATTTCATTGCTTGGGAGTCCAGTTTGGTGCTGGGGGGGGTGGATTTTGGTGGGTGGGCATTTCAGTACTAGGGAGTGTGAATTTTGATGTTGGGCGTAGGGGATTAGCACTGGATAGTGAGGATTTCAGCGCCACCGATAGAACGTGGGATGTGCAGCCTCAATACACAAGAGGTTCTTTAGTCTTGCTCCATTTTCTTTGCTTTTTGAACAACCCAAGGAGGTACCATTCTCCAGATTTGCTGTATAGGTCCTAGGAAGGGGCACATGATCTAAGGGCATCAAATCACTTGGCCAGTGATGTGGACGTAACGTGTGACGTCAGTACGAGGGGAGGGGCCTGATGGCGGTGCTGGAGTGAGGGTCTGAGGCGGGCTGGACAGATCGGGCGGCTTGTGTATGGCGCGGGGTGAGAGCCCGCAGCTTCACTCGAGAGAGGTTCCCTAAAAGGACTCCCCGAGCCTCCCCAACACGATAATGCCAACAGCGGAGTGAGCCTGATGTGAGCCTCCCTTCTATAAAGAGCGGATGGGAGAGGGACGGTTGCACAGCCTTTCCGAACTGGCGATACTGGAAGGCAAGAGTGGAAGCAGTGGTGGTGTACACTGTGGGTGAACGGCCCTGCTCAAGAACCGGGAGTGGAGATTAGCCTTTGCCGGGCTCGGTATGGATGTCCCTCAGGCCGGATCCCTCCTCCCCCACCTCCCTCTGTAGTTGTCTATCTTTACCCCCAGCTGGATGCATTAAGGTAACCGTACTGGGGTAGTGCTAAGCCTGCAGTGTTGCAGGAAGCTCGAGTTACAGGGCAACACACCAGATGACACTGGAACGGTCCCCTGGAGAAGAAGTAACTGTAAGGGTCTATAAAGAACGTGATCCGACAGAAGCTGGCAACGTCTTCCCCATCAGGTACGGAATTTAATGTTTTCTCAAAGTGAAGAGTGACAAGGTCTGGAGCATCTACGATGCCCAGAACAGATCCCCAGAGATCTGTTTACAACAGTTCATATAGACTCAGACTTTTTTTTTGTTTTTGTTTTTTAAATACTGGGGTTTTTCCAGGGAAGATCTAGAGCCAGAAGGAACCCGGGCCAGCAGCGATATGGAAGAGCAAAGAAATATTGCGCTCTTCCCTAATAAAACAGAAATGATGGAAATGTTCGCCAAACTTGAAAACGTTATAAAATCAGTAATATTGAATGTACGGACGGATATGGGCCACCTGCTGCGCAGAGTGGAAGAGGCAGAAGAGGCGTCAGGAAATCAGGCAAAAGAGATCCTGGACCTAAAGGCGCAAATGAAGAAAATGCAGAATGAAAATCGCATGCTGGCATATAAAATGGAAGAACAAGAGAACCAAAGCTGGCGTCAAAATCTGCGCATCAGATCCCTTCCGGAGCAACAGAACGAGGACCTAGGGGAGAAGATGAGAAAAATATTTAACCCTATCCTGGGAAGACGGGAAGATGAGGTCTTGAGGATTGACAGGGTACACAGGATCAGGAAAGGAGGGGGGGTGGGCTCCACCTGCAGGGGTGGTTATAAATGAGCAGTGGATAGATGAGTGGGGATACCGAGCTGAATTTTAGACCTAAAATTTTTATCGTATAATGTTAAGGGACTGAACTCGCCAGTTAAAAGACACAAAATACTCATCTCCATCGGGGCAGGGGTGAAAAAAAAGAGAAAAGAAGAAAGGGAAAGGCTTATTGAAGAAATGTTTTTGTTAGAGCAGAGCCATAAAAAACTCAAGGGTCAGAGTCAGGAATGCTTCTGCCAGTTAGCCGCTAAAAGGGAGGAGTTAAGGGACAGTTTGGAGCAAGACTCTAAGGCTGGATTCACACCTATGCAGTTTTAGCGCTTTTTGCATTTTGCAGATTTGCACTAGAGTCCATTTAACATGGTTTCCTATGGAACACGATCTGTAGTGCAAATCTGCAAAATGCAAAAAGCACAAAAAATGCATAGGTGTGAATCCAGCCTAAAAGAGCTCTCAATAAATTAACAAGAGACAGATATCTTTGGGCTAATAAGTCTAGTAAGCACCTGGCAAGGCTATTGAGAAAGAAAAGGGACCGGAATTTCATAGAGAAAACACAAAATAAAAAAGGGGAGATAATAGCCACAAGTAAAGGGATAGCGGAAGAGTTTAAAAAGTTCTATGAAGCTTTATACTTCGTTGGACAAAAGGAACCAGGAGATCAATCTGCGTTGGGGAGGATGGAGGAATTCCTGAGGGAGGCGTGGGTGACTGAGTTGTCCGAGGAGGACAGAGTCATTCTCGATAGGCTCATAGCAGTTGAAGAAATCTATGCAGCTTTAGAAAATTCCCCAAAGGGTAAGAGCCCGGGTCCTGACGGGTTTACCACCCTGTACCTGAAAAAATTTAAACAATAAACATACACTTGTACCAAGGCTTTGCCATTACTGGAACGATTTGGGTTCCAATTGTGTAATGGAGGGGGAAGCTCTGGCAGCATCTATTACGTTGATATTAAAAGAAGGTAAAAGCAATAGGCTTTGTTCCAGTTATAGACCCATTTCGTTAACAAACGCAGATGTTAAACTATATGCCAAAGTGCTGGCCAGCAGACTGAAGGAAAAAATGACCACACTGGTGCATGCAGAGCAGGTGGGTTTTGTACCGGGGAGACAGAGTAGGGACAATGGAGTGCTCCTGCTGGAGTCCAGTAAACCAGGAGGGGCCCCCAGTTCTATCCCTGTCAATGGACGCGGAAAAAGCGTTTGACAGGGTAGACTGGGGGTTTTTGTTCAAAACCCTGGAAGTGATGGGAGTTGGCCCAAGATTTATTTCTTGGGTCAAAATACTTTACAACCACCCTTCGGTGTTCTCTCCAGACCTTTTAGGATGGAGAACGGTACTAGGCAGGGGTGCCCTCTGTCCCCCCTCCTATTTGTTTTGTCCCTTGAGCCTTTATTGGCCCCCATCCGTAATAACCCAGACTGCAGAGGGGTAATGATAGGAGCAGAGGAACATAAACTCGCGGCTTTTGCCGACGATGTTATGTTCTTTATTTCTAACCCCAGGATTACAATCCCGATCGTGTTACAGATTTTAAAAAGGTATGGGGAGATTTCAAATTTTAAAATAAATTTGAGTAAGTCCGAGGTCTTGAATATCTATGTGGGCAAACAAGAGGAAGAGAACCTCTCAGGGGTGTGTCTCTTTCCCTGGAGAAAGGAAATCAATTATTTGGGGATTAAATTATCGAACACACTAAAAAAAAATGTATTTAAATAACTACATCCCGCTGTTGGATGAAATCAGGCAGGAAGTCAGAAGTCTATCATCGCGGCCTCTCTCATGGTTTGGACGTGTCAATGCAGTGAAAATGATGCTAATGCCTAAAATATTGTACAAATTCCAGATGCTCCCAATCCCACTCCCCCAATCATATCTGAGAGCTTTACGAGGTTTGATTGCAAGATTTGTCTGGGGTGGCAAAAAGCCCCAAATTTCCTACTCAGTTCTGAGTAGGGGAAAAAAAAAAGGACTTGCTCTTCCAGACTTTAATAAATACTACACTTCAGTAATACTTTCACGAATTATAGAGTGGTCATAAGAGGGTTCGGATAGGAGGTGGGTTAACATAGAACACAGTTTGAGTAGCACTGATTTAGGTCACATTATTTGGAACCCCCCAAAATATAGAGCACTGGGCACTAATATTGCGGTTTTGACGCGCAACACTCTTAAATTTTGGGATCAGATTCACATACAGAATAAATGGACACAATTCTCCTTTGACTTATATGAAAGATAACACATTTTTTGAGCCGGGGATGAGGGAGGTGGGAGGGAATTGGATTAAAAATGATAGGATACAATTAAAAGATTTTATTAGTAAGGGGCAAATACGCACTTATTCTGACTTGAAAGCTGAATCGGAGCATTGGGTGATTGATTGGTGGGGGTACATTTTATCGGGAAATTACCGAAACCGCTTAGAAGCGAGGAGAAGTATAGGCCACTTGAGCAGCTCTGTGTGAGGGAGCAACCAGGAAGCACCATCTCTCAACGCTATAAGATCCTGAATGCGAGGGGAGAGCTGGATGTACCACCATACATCAAGAATTGGGAAAGGGAGTTAGGGTCACAATGTAGCAAACCCACATTAGAGAAGATTTTGAAGATGGTACATAATTCTGCACTAGATATTAAGAGGACTGAGATAAACTTTAAATGTCTTGCAAGATGGTATGCCACGCCAGACAAAATAAGCAAGTTTGATCCGGCCAAATCGGAGACATGTTGGAGAGGGTGCGCTAGATTGGGTACAATGGCCCACATTTGGTGGGAGTGTCCCATTATCAAAACATTTTGGAAAAAAATTATAAAATTAATTAAGGCAATCACAGATAAATCTATTTTAGAAGATCCATGGGTGTGTCTATTTCATGGTACAGAGGAGCCTATTAAGCGATACCAATCTTCTATTGTCCCTATTCTGCTGGAATCTGCCAAGAAGCAGATTGCTAAGAAATGGTTGGAACCAGCAAGTCCAAACACTCGAGATTGGCTCTACTGTATAAATGAAATCTATAATATTGAGTGTTTGGACAGTAGGGGATTGGAGCCAGATGAAGGGTATGAACAGGTAGATAAATGGACAGGGTGGCAAAACTTTAAAAATACTTGGATTTACCTGGAGGAGATCATAAGTGAAGCTTGAAGGGTTAGGGACCTGAGAGAGTCTGGGAGGATGGGCAGCGACCGCTTGCCTCATTGTAACCACCGGCAGGAAGGGGGGTGGGGAGGGAGGGTTGGGGGGCGACGGGTGGGAGGAAATTTAAGAGGGATTGTTTTATTAGGATACCATTGTGTAAGGTCGGTTGCGTATCATGTATGGTTCGGGTTTTGTATTGATAAACTATTAAATAAAGCAAATAAAAAGGAAGGGGCACATGTACTCACATTTACTGCTTGATATTTTAGCTATTGCAACCCTCCTCAGTCAACTTGGATGACATACCCTTGCATGATTTATTATAACCTCGATCATAACAGCATAGTAGTCATGTGAGCTCATTTCCAGACTGTAAGCTCCAAAAAGGTAATCCCCCCCCCATAAAACATTTGAATATTTTGTCACGCTGTATATTCCAATGGTTAGTGAGTGGTTGGGTTAAAGGAGCTTTGCCTAAAAATGGTACGGCTGTAAAGGGAGAGAATATGTACCTCTGAGGCTCCTACTAACCTTTACATCATTTCAAAGACTCAGGTAGAGGTCATATCAGCTTCCATTGTCAAAGCTTAGACCCCTTTCACAACGACAGTAGGCCACGCTGTTGTTATTATTTAAGGTACTTTTATAGCGCTGTCAATTTACGCAGAGCTTTACATATACATTGTACATTCACATTGGTCCCTACCCTCAAGGAGCTTACAATCTAAGGTCCCTAACATTCATACACATACTAGGGCCAATTTAGACAGAAGCCAATTAACCTACCAGCATGTCTGGAGTGTGGGCGGAAACCAGAGTACCCGGCGGAAACCCACGCAGGCACAGGAAGAACAAGCAAACTCCAGGCAGGTAGTACATGCAAACTCCAGGCAGGTAGTGTCGTGGTTGGGATTCAAACCAGTGACCCCTGCTAGGCAAGAGTGCTACCCACGATACCGCCCTAGCAATAAAGTGCCGATAGTTTGAGCAGTGCTTTTCACCCCCCCTAGCGGTCAAAGAAAGGGGGTTAAAATCACCGCTGCCCATTCATTTCAATGGACAGGGGCAGTGTATACACCGCTCCTCCACCGCCCCAAAGATGCTGCTTGCAAGACTTTTTCTAATGTCCTGCAAGCGCACCGCCCCACTGTGAATGCGCTCAGGCTTTCACATTTGGGTGGAAGGAGGAGCTTTACATGCGCTATTTCTAGCACTAAAACCCCTGAAAAACACCTCCAGTGTGAAAGGGGTTTAAATGGAACAAGCTGAAATTAGAAGCCGATTGGCTACAATGCACAACTTCACCAGATTTTGCACTGTTTTAGTAAATCAACAAAACCGTTTGGCAGGTTTTAGTTATAGCACAGGGTTGCTTTAAATCTCAAATGTAAGCTGAATGCACCTGAAGCAAACCTGCACTGACCATTTTTTTTTTTTTTTTTTTTTTTAAACTTGAACCTAAATATTGTACTGGTTCCTAAAAAAGGATCAAAAGCCCACCTCTATTGCAAGCTGCAGAAAACAAGCACAGAACCTGCCCGCTTGACACATCACTGTCCTGTCTAACCCAGCCTCTCAAACAGTGTGCCGTCAGAGGTTCTCAGTTGTGCCGCGGGATCAGGGGAGAGAAGGGCTGTACTGCACCGTGAGAAGCTCCGTCAATTTCAGCAAAGTGAAAGTAAAGTGCAGGGGAGGGTGCTGTACTCTCTGCTTCCCCCTACAGTGCAGTACCAGGCTGAATGAGGAAACTGGAAAGGCACGGTGCTAGAAGATAGATTTGTTTTATACATGTGTGCGTGTGTGTGTGTGTACGTGTCTGTATGTGTACGTACAAGTGTCTGTATGCGTATGTTACTACTAATCCTGACCCCACCCCCTCATTCCTGTACCATCAGAACTACTTTTGAAGGGCTTGTTTGTGATGGCAAAGGACTGCTGCTCCTCTGAAAAGCAATCCATGCACAGATCACTTTTCAGAGGCATTTGACAGGCAGTAAAGAGGCATTGTGTTGCCTCCTCAACACCCGTTTTAACGCAGCATGACTACACCGCAACCATGCAATGCACACAGTTGCAGGGTAATTGCAGTGCAGCCCCATTCACCCTGGGTGTACCTCCAGTTGCAGCCACAGCCTGTGTACACCTCCAGCTGCTGCCTCTGCAGCTAAAGGGGAGAAGTTGGGGGTGGTAAAAACAGCTCAACCATGTGGTTTTACCACCCCTCCAACCTGACATGTGAACAAGCCCTTTATTCACATCTGTGTGCCTGCGTGCAGGGCAGCCTATTTCTGTCAATGGACTTCCCTACCCACAAAAATGCAGGGAAAGAAGTCCCCAACTTTTTTTTTTTTTTTCCAAATTGCACTGCACCAAAAGCACCCCATATTTTCCAATGTGTGGGGTATTAAGAATTAATGGCACCCCTAAAGAACAGAGCATTTTTCTGTGTCAGGAACGAGCGCTATTTTGAGCGTGTTCCGTAACGCACAGTAACATGAACCAAGCCTTGGACTGGGGTGCCCCAAGACTAATAATACTTTATAAGGGCGCCCCGACTGGAAAAAGGTTGAGAAACAACTGGTCTAAATCTATAAATGTAAGATTTTCAAGTTAACCACTTAAGGACCAGTGGTGTAGTGGATAGCACTTTCGCCTAGCAGTAAGAAGGGTCGCTGGTTCGAATCCCAACCACGACACTACCTGCCTGGATTTGCATGTTCTCCCTGTGCCTGCGTGGGTTTCCTCTGGGTACTCCGGTTTCCTCCCACACGCCAAAGACATGCTGGTAGGTTAATCGGACCCTGTCTAAATTGTCCCTAGTATGTATGAATGTGAGTTAGGGACCTTAGATTGTAAGCTCCTTGAGGGTAGGGACTGATGTGAATGTACAATGTATATGTAAAGCGCTGCGTAAATTGACGGCGCTATACAAGTACATTAATAAAATAAGGACCACCCCACGTACATATACTGTGGCCCTTCAAAGCAAAATCATATACCTGTACGTGATTTCTTCCATCGGCTCTGGGACACAGCAGGAGCCAATCAGCAGGTCCGGCAGCCACCCGCTATCATTTGCTGCAGACACAGAGCAGCGGTCCGCCTATGTAAACAAGGCAGACCATCGTTCTGTCAGACAGAAGATCGATCTGTGATTCTGGCTAATCAGGAACACAGATGGGTCTCTTGAGTCAGTCCATCACCCACACAGTAAGAAAACACTCCCAGGGAACACAGTTAACCTTTTGATTGCCCCTGGTGTTAACCCCTTCCCTGCCAGTGCAATTTCTTTTAGCACCGATCACTTTATTGGTGTCACTGGTGCCCAAAAATTTCACGGCCGCCCCCTCCACAGCCCAGCGCTCCAGTGAGCAGAGCAGACAGTGATGACTGAAGGTCACCAGCTCTTTGGTCAGGGAGCTATGAGAACCAAGCGAACGGCAGGGTTTGATCGCTCGGTTCTTAGTATTGGAGCTGGCAGGAGACAGATGCTGCATCTAACTAGGCAAGTAGAAATTCTTAAAAAAAAAAAAAAAAAAAAACAACAGACAAAATAAATTCCCATACTTCTGTTTTAAAACAAACCTAAAAGCAAACGTTTGTTCTATTTTGGATAGAGCAAGGGCGGGTTATATTCTGTTATTTTTTTTACCAAATATATGTAGCAGAATACATATTGGCCTAAATTGATGAAGAAATTAGATTTTTTTTTTTTTTTTTATTTTATTGGACATGTTTTATAGCAGAAGATAGTTTTTCTTCAAAATGGTCAGGTTTTTTGCTTCTAGCGCAAAAAATAAAAACTGATACCACACACAAAAAAAAAAAAAAGCTCCATTTGTAGGGGGGACGGGGAGACATTTTATTTGGGTACAGTACGGCACAACCGCAGTTAAAGCAACGCAGTGCCATATTGCAAAAAAAAAAAAGCCCTGGCCAGGAAGGGGGTAAATCCCTCTGGAGCAGAAGTGGTTAAAGAATATGTAAACCCAGCACTTCATATTCCTGATATGTGCCTACTGTACGACATACTTGTATGAGAGTCTCCCGTTCTTTGTATTGCTTCCTTTGTGAGCTTGCCAGTTCCTCTGCTTTCCTATTAAAAAATGGACCACACTAGGCAAGAGAACACAACATGGTCAGTTCTCTAGCCGTGCTGGCAACTCAGCCTGCTCTCCTCCAATGATTAGACTTGTCTGACACAACCACCCCCCCCCCCCCCCTCCCGGGAAGAATACTGCCCCATTTTCTAGACTGAAGAGCCTTCAAAGTCTGTTGCAGTGTTTTGTATCTACCTCCCACACACACAAGTTAAAAACCAAAAGTGAAATTAAGACACAATGAGACTTTTCTGGAACAGAATATTTTATTTTATTTTGTTTACAAATGTTTCTGCTTGGCTGCTGCAACCTGTAAAAGAGAACACAAATTTTAGAGGATAAACCAGAAAGTACAATGATGTGAAGGCAAGACAATGCAAGTCAGTGTATTCCAATTATTTACATATCCGAGCATCCTGATGCAAACAGGGATGAAAGAATTGTACTTTTAGTACTTTTAGCAGCCTAAGGCCTCATGCACACAGGGAGTTTTGCAAACACTTTTCCTCCCGGCAGCATTTTGGCAGAAAAAAAAAAAATCTGACACTTGTAAAAGTATCTAAAGCTTCAAGCTTTAGGAGCGTTTACAGGCATCAAGAGCATAGCCATTAATTTCTTTATTTTAGGCCATTGAAATTAATGCTCAGACTGGGTTCACACCAATGCAATGCCAGACATTGCATGTGATTCGCACCGCATTGCACCAAAATGGTGCAGTACCTTTTTTGGTCTGCATTGGAATCGGATCGCATGGCTGTTAATACCCATGCAATCTAATTCCACAGTTCGCACTGCGTTCTGCAAACTAATTTGGGGGTGTCATTAACTTTATATTGACACCTGTAGCAGTTCGCAGAGAGCAGTGTTTACACCAGTGCAGCTTTTAAATAGACCTCAATGTGATTTCAAAACCGCAGATCAGTGCAATTTGTAAGCTCTAACGAGCAGGGCCCTCTGATACCAAAATTGTAATGTAACTGTAAATGTCTGCCCTCATGTTGTAAAGCGCTGCGCAAACTGTTGGCGCTATATAAAACCTGTATAAAAATAATATTAATTTGGATCTGGGATTTTATTGCAGATTGTGACTTCATTTAACAGAAGCCAATGAAAGTTGCAATGAAGTTTCAGAAAAGTAATATAAGAACCCTTTTCAAAGTCAGTGATTTATTGTCAAAAATAGGGTGCAATTTGCCATGCAATTTTGAACTGTCAAATTACACGAAAAATCGCACTGGTGTGAACAAGGGCTTAAAAAAAAAAAAAAAGCCTTAGAAAGCTGGAGTTGGGTTCACCAACTCAATTTTAAATCTTGTAATGGGCAGCAGAACAGGGTAGGCTCTTCAGTATAAAAAAAAAAAATTAATGTTTTTTTGGATGGAAGCTCTGGTATTGAAAAGCTACAACATACCTGTCCAGCAATTCTGTCGAGGTCCCTCTGTCCTTGTGGAGTCAGTCTGCGACCTCTGGGGGAAGAAAAATAAATCAATAAATTAGACAACTAAATAAAATGGTGTCATATTAAGGGAAATTAATGACGCAGAGATAGGCAGGCAAAGACATTGTACCAGCAATCTCCTGTTTCAACAGTTGTGCAGGATGTCTAAATATGACTGTTCAGTCTAATAGGCAACCAGGGCTTTGTATTTGAGACCTGGTCAGCCCCTCTGCAATACTATTTTGTGTTTGAGACTCTTGAGCCAAGAGGTGTGGCTGTTAATCAGCTCTACCAGCACAGAGCTCTGCAGTGTGAGTAGGAAGCAGTATTTTCAGAGTGTGCAACCCTGTTCGGTTTCAGGGCCAAATGCATGAATTTGGCCTCGAAGCGGAGCCAAAGACACACAGCGTTCCTGTGCAAGCTGCCACAGATGTGTGAACTGGCTCCATAGAGAGCCCGTCAATCTCCTGTCATGTGAATTGGATGTGGGTTTCGCCGCATCCAATTCGCAAATGTGTGAACCCAGCCTAAACCATTCCAAGAGCAAGGGGAAAATATGCTAGTTGCAAACATGCAAGGGTGCAGAATTAAAGTGATTGTAAAGGTTAATTTAAAAAAACAAACAAAAAAAAAAAACACACATTCATGTCATCCTTACCTGCTCTCTGCAAAGGGTTGTGCACAGAGTGGCCTGATCCTCTTTTTTTGGGGCTCCTCAGAGGAGAGTCCTCAAGTGACCCTATGGAGATCTGCATTCCATGGGAACACTTGTGCGGACACGCTCCTGAGTCCTGCTGTTGCGTCCATTGACAGACAGAAGGACTCAACCCCGTCCCCCATGTCACTGGATTTGACCGACAGCAGTGGGAGCCAATGGCTCCTGCTGCTAGCAATCTATCCAAGGACAGAGTGGCTGGAGCTGCTGGGCTCGTCCCTCGCTGGAACGATCGTCTCAGTTAAGGAAAGGGGGGGGGGGGGGGGCTCTATGGGGCAGCTGCAGCACAGGTTTTACAACTCCTTTAAAATTCTACAACTGACTTGCCATGTTCATAAATAAGCGGTTATCTTTACCAAGGAATTATGGTCATTTCACATCGTAAATGACTGCAAAAGAATATGGTTTTAACTAAACCATCTGATTTGCAAGCATGATGTAAGGATACACAAGCTAGGATAATTCCAGGCACACCGTGACCAATGAATCAAATGAAATTCTATGTCTGAATTACCAGGCAAGACTAAAAACACATTCTCTTATTCTTGCTGGTTTTAATCCACAGAACATGGCACCAAATCCACCACATTAACTATAGTGGTCGTGGCCAACTACCAGGTGATCTGTCCAGCAAGAACATGCTTTGTAAAATTAAAAAAACAGGATTTGAAATGTATTCTGAAGATGCTGGTTAGCTGCACCCTTAGGAAATTCTACTGAACAGATCACATAATGGTCAAGCTGAGGTTTTGGGATGTTAGTATTGTAGACTTTACCTCTATAGTAGTAAACAAAATCTAGAAGAAAAAAGTACACAAAGACAAACTGATCTACTACGTACTTTGACTCAACCAATTTGGTAGGAATTTACACCCGTGTCAACAAATAGGAACACACGGCACTTACCCATTGGGGTCTTTCTCCACCATTTTGAGCCCCTCCAGAGCCTGCATCACCTTCCTGGCCACGCTCTTGGATCCACTGCTAAAGTGGCTTGGCATGACGCCATTGCGCTGGCGACCGCCATAGATTTTTGTCATGGAGCCAACTCCGGCGCCACCACGGAGGTACAAGTGACGAACTGTGGAAGCTGAAAGAAAAGTATATTTTAATTAAACACCTAAAAAATGCATTCAATTTCCACTTCAATTGATAATTGCAGGTTTATCTGAAGACCAAAGAGCAGAAAATCCGACACCACGCGAACATCCACCAATTTTATCACAAAAGTATGAAACATCGTTTCACTAAACCAATACTACTGGCTAAAGAACAGCATGGCTCATAGTCAGTAAACTGATCACTGCCTTACTGCAAGGTCAAAGTGACAGGTTCTCTTTTATAGAGCATCCTCCACCCACCGAGATTTGCTTTGGCCAGAACCAACATTGTGTTAAGGACTGCTAGAGGACTTCATGTCGGCCCCTTTTGAAAGTATAGCCATGTGAAACTTTAAAACGAAGTGCCTACAATAAAACCCAGTAAGGGCCGGTTAGCACGGCACGACTTTATCACGGTTTGCATACGACTTCTTTAACAGGAGTTACCCCAAAGTAGTGCAGGAACCTTTTAAGTCGGAGTGACTTGGTCACACCGATCAGAACAGTTCCATTGCACTTAATGGGGCACAACCTGTCAGGTGACTTTGCCTGACAAGTTGCAGCAGTGCGAAGCAGCCCTCATACAATCTCACCCTGCTCTGCACATGCTTGGTTGGGCTTTACATTTTGGCACTGTGCCAAAAATGTAGAGGTTGATCTGCAGACAGCCTATCGATTTACTGCTGCTCAGGGGCTCTAGGCTTCAACAAAACGGTAGTCCCGGGCAAGAAACAGGAGCAACACTGGAGGCAACATACAGCACACTAATTTAGGAAGCATAATTATTAATGTGGAATGTAAGTTCCTTACTAGAGAACTTTTTTTTTTTATATCAAGTTATGGGTAAAGTTCCAGTTTTAGTGGTCGGGACTGGCAAATGGCTTGTCAGGCCTGAGCACTGCATCCTGGGAGGACTGAGGTAACTTCCCCATACTTCACTGTACCAATAAATCCCAAGGGCCTCAGACTAATTGAACAGTTGGAAGCCTAGGAAAGGCATCACTGGAGGAAAGGGGGGTGCTACTAGAAGAACGTGTCACTTTACCCTGAATTACCTCTATCCACATCATGTTTGGACACCTAGAGTCTGCTAAAGTGACAGGATCTCTTTACCCCTGCCATGTACAGGCACCATCCCCACACCCTCCCAAACATAACCAAGTAAAAAAACTGCTCCTCAACTGGAGTCCAGTAACACTGCACTGGTTTGCAGGTGCCATCCAGAAAAGCCCAGGACTACTACATTCGGTCCGCATGACGAGACTGCACTGTGCAGAATGCACACAGAACTCTGACCAATGCTCCACTTTAACACAAAAGTGTTCTGTACAAAGTCCTCTTACCAGCACGGGTGTAGAACCAGTTCTCATCATAAGGTGCCAGTTCCTTGTGTTTGGCAAGTTTAACTGTGTCTACCCATTCTGGTACTTTTAGCTTTCCAGACCTGTGGGGGAAAAAAATAAAATAAAAAGTTAGCCAAGCAGTCAAACCAAAAATCTTGCTACACAAAGCGTGACCCTCAAACTCAAACATATAAATGACATGTTTAGTACACTTTTGCACAGAAGGCAAAATGAGGTTGATGTACAAAAGATCCATCTCCAAATCTGGCATCTGTTTTCTCATTTGCATTAGGCTGCATTTATACTTTAGCTAAGCAGGTCTGGTCGTTTGAGCTTTGTTTGCAGGTATTTTTGCTTGAGTGTTTTTCTTTAGCCAATGGAAAACTAGCTGCTGGGTGGGGGGAAATGAATGGATTGTGCATTTTTCAGGCAATCCCACTAAAGTCTATTGGGGCCAAAAAAGAAGAAAAAGCGAAAGTTCGATTAAAAAGCTAACCAAGGCTAAACCTACCACGGTCACAAACATACCCAATATTTCTTCAAGGGGTTTTACCGGTGTGCTGCAGGGTGCTGCTCAGCAGCTGCTCGGCTGTTATTACAGCCGAGCATCCCCCTGCCGCCGCTCACTCAGGCGCTACCGTCCCACCGGGAGACCTGAGCAACAGGCTGCCCGAAGACCAGAAAAAGCCGATGTTCGTTCGGGTCTCAGATCTAGTAACTCAGACATGAGGTCATGATTTCACTTCCCGGATTACTGGCATCTTAAAATGAGCCAGTTTTACAAAAAAATAGAAAGTATTCAAAAACGCCGATCTTGACAGTTTGAATACTTTCAAGTGCAGAGGAGGGGTTTGGGGTCTTATCCTTCCCATTAAGAGTACCTGTCACTGCGCATTACTGTCACAAAGATGTTTACATTCCTTGTGACAGTAATAAGTTAAAAAAAAAAATGCAATTTTTTTTTAAATGTACAGAATTATCGGCTATAGGCCTGAGAGGTGGCCAAATTATTATATATATATATATATATATATATATATATATATATATATATATATATATATATATATATATATATATATATATATATATATATATATATATATACACACACGTGGTAAAGAGTCTCCGTCAGAGACTCTTTACCTAGATCAGTGTCACGGGGTGTCAGACTGACACCCTGCAACAACGATCGCTGCGATGCGCGCCCCCGGGGGCGCCCAAGGGCTCAATATCCTGCAGACTTCATGACGCCCAGTCAGGGTATTGAAACCACTTTGCCGCCGCCGTTCTGCTATATGGCGGGCGGCAAGTGGTTAAATACGTTAGTTCGGTACACGTACAGGGAAAATTTTGGAATTTGTGCAGTCGGAAATTTTCATTTGTAAAATGTGAATCGGAAATAAAACGCTGTGTACACTATATGGGGACTGAACAAGATCGTTCCTCGTACAGAATTTTTCTTTCCAATTTTCTTATGTGTACCCATGATTACCTGTCAGCGGTGGCTTCAGTGTAGAGGGACAGCCGACAACGGATGGCCAATATTAAGCCTATGGATGACATCACCAAGGCATTTGCAGCCATTCGTGATCTCTCCTCTACACAGAAGGCGCCGCTGGAGAGATCACATGACCAGACAGATGCGCCGAAATTTCAGCCGAAAATGGTGTTATCGGCTAAATGCCGATAAGAGTAAAAAGATGCCGATAATGGCACCAAAAACGCACGCGAATCCAACAAACTTGCAGCGATTTCGCTGTGCTTATGGAGCATTTCTTAGGTCATGTGACTCAACACACATCAAAAACACAACATGAGTGCATTAGTGATGCAGTGATTTCAATGCAATTCAAATGGGAGGTGCTTTTTTTTCCCCCCACGGTTTGAAATCATCATGGCCACACGTGGCTTTGCCCGCCTGGCCACGTCATTAATTCACAGTGCTCTGTGACTGAAACTACAAGTACCGTCATCCATTAGGGCTGTCAGGTTGTAGCTTTAATGAACTACCATGGCTCTGTTGAACTCATTGGTAGTTCATTCTCTCTTCCTGTCATTGTGCATCTGCCTGCCTGTATGAGGTACAAGTAAACATATACACACAAATCTGCAGGAGTCCTGCATGGCACCCGAGATCTGCTGATCATGGGTGCAATACTTTACAGGTTACAAGTAAAATAAAATGCACATTTTTATTCCTACAAAAAGATGTGCCTGTATAAGGTGAACTTATCCTTTAACCATTTGCCTACTGGGCACTTTTACCCCCTTCCTGCCCAGACCAATTTTCAGCACTGTCGCACTTAGTGTACCCGTATGAAATTTTTAACATTTTTTCACAAATATAGTTTTTTTTGCTAAATGAAAAAACCTGAAAATCTTGAAAAGACAAAAACAAATTTTTTTATAGTTTGTTATAAAATTTTGCAAACAGGTAATTTTGCTCCTTCAAGGTGTGCTGATGAGGAGGCGCTCATGGGCACCGATGAGACTGCACTGATAATCAGCACCCATGTCCCCAACACAAGCCAGCGATCGCCTTTCTGCTTCTCTCCTCCTGCTGTCAGTGTGAGAAAGAAAAGCAAATAACCGGCTTGAGTTTACATCCTGTGATTGTCATTGGCTGACAGCTGATCATGTGGTAAAGGGCCGCTGTGTGCCCTTTACCCCAATCTGTAGGACTCGGCTATCACAGTGCGCTGCCCATTTAAGCCTCCTGGCATTTGGCTATTGTACAGGTGGCAAGTAGTTAAAGGGCTAATAAACCCAGGACCCTGCATTCACTATATCTGATCTCCCACAGTACACAGAACTGCAATTATTTTAGTAAATAAAAACGGCAAAAAATATCTTCTCTTTAGCAGTATATAGCAGTCTTGTGACTTCTATCATTGTTTGGTTAAAGCTTATAGGAGGAGTTTTTATTTCCCTCTGATTGTCCTATGAGGATGCAGGACCCCTGACCCTCTGTCTGGACAGTGCTGATTGGCCCTGTGCTGATCACATGCACTCTCCCAAGAAAATAAACTCCCTAGCAAAACACACCAAACTGAGCATGTGCAGCTCGTCCCCTAGCTCTGTACTATCGGGAAATGATTAGGGGACAATGGAAGAAGGAGAGGGTCAGAGAAGACAGGATCAAACAGCCTTTTTACACAATGTGGAAGATTAACCCCTTAGGTTCCAACAAGCATGCTTTACTGCACATACGGACTGATTTTACTGTTGTGGATTTAGTAACACTTTAAGCTCTGTGTGCATGAGGCCGGAAGCGTGACAACTCAAAAAGAAGCTCATGTACATTTCCAAGCTACAAACTTCAAGTGACACAGCTCTCCGGTGTGAACAGGCAGAAGTGAAAACAATGGGATTCTGGATGCTGAGCTATAATATTCTCAGGTGTAAATGAAACAAACAACAGCTGGAATGTCATTCGTTGGTGCCAACAAAACCCGAAATGTCCCCAATACAGGCAGAGAACCCGATTCCTGATGGTTTCATACAGAAGGAAAGGTTTTCAGGGAACGGAACTTACTTCTTAAGGAAAGCAGACAGGGCCCTGACGAACTCCTGCTGGTTAACGTCTTTCACTGTTACTCCGGGCATCTAAAACACAAAGAAAAAAAAATACAATCAGGCTTTTGAACCAATTATACGGTGCAAACATAACCCAAGATAATACCCAAGTCTCCAGTGTGAGGGCTACAGGTAAACTCGCACTCAGCTTCTTTGGCCCCTGATTACAGGAAAAGCAGCGGAGGTGATCCAGCCCCCAGCACTTGACAGAGATCACAGATCAGTGGTGGCCCATGCATTGTGGGCACACAGCGCCACCCCCCCACCCATGTGCCCGGCCCCTTTAAGGATGCCAGACACATGAATTACTATGGCAGGGATGGGTATTGTGAAGCACGTGATTAGAGCTAGAGGCTCTAATAGGCTTCAAAATAGGGTGGGCTCGCAGCGCAGAGCACTGTGTCCCGATCCCAGCCTGTTGTGTGGCATAGCAAATGAATTTTCGCTATTTTCACACCAACGTTCCTCCCTGCCAATCAGCAGGCAGGTCAGTGAGACCTGTCTCCCAATTGGCCAAAGCATTAGGCTATCCTATTGGATGCCTAACGCTTTGGCAGAAGAGGAAACACAGCGGAGGAAGCCTGAGGAGTCACAGGAGCCGCAGAAGAGCAGGAGAACCCAGTCACTAAGTGCCGCCGGACCAGCCGCGAGGGGGGGGGTGTGTTAGTGAAGTGACAGCCGAGCCGGGGGATGCACCTGGCTGCATATGATGGGGGGGGGGGGGGTTTCAGTATTTTTCAGCATGTTTGCGCCCCCATAAATTTTATTGAGCACCAGCCGCCACTGTCACAGACACTGTTCTATAATTTTCCTCGACCTGTCATTGATTATACACAGTGCTATTATGCACTGGGCCCACCCTCCCTTCACCAGAGCAGGCTAGGGGCAGGGTTGGAGGCGGTGCAGCTCTATATTTTCCCTCGACCTCACATTGATATACACAGTGCTATTATGCAAGGGGGCCCACCCCCCCTTCTCCACAGCGAACTGTGTGTTAGGGGCGGGCCTGCCGATGATGTAAGTAACTCGCACCTCCTCCGCCTATAATTTTTCGCAACAGAAAATATCGTCTGAGCAGTGAAGCCGCGCATGCGCAGTAGAGCCGCACGATCAGCCGTTTCCTGATGTAGCTGAACCGGAAGCAACGCGGTTGAAGTTTTGCATGGGTCGATTTTTTTCTTACAACACCGGTTTTAAAAAAGCTAGAAAGCATTCAAAAACGATCTTGACGTTTTGAATACTTTGCAGTGCAGAGGAGGGGTTTGGGGTCTTATAGAGCTCCAATCCCTCCATAAAGAGTACCTGTCACTGCCTATTACTGTCACAAGGGATGTTTACATTCCTTGTGACAGCAATTAAAAAAAATAATAATATATATATACACATATACACACACATACATACAGTCCCCGAGTTACGAATGGCCTTAAATGCCGGCCACTTGTGCTCCACGGTGGTCCTGGATACCTCCAGACACATCCCATACTGCAGTACTACATGGCCAGAAGAGCCCAGATAACATAACAAGTGCCCAGAACATCCATGCACAGGCGGATGTTACACTTAGGCTGCTTTCACACTGGGGCGGTAGCGGGCGTCGGCGGTAAAAAAAAAAAAATCGCTATTTTTTAGCGGTTTTACAGCGGTATTCGGCCGCTAGCGGTGCGGTTTTACCCCCCCACTGGCGGCCGAAAAAGGGTTAAAATCACTCGTATAGCGCGGCTATAGCCGCGCTGTCCCATTGATTTCAATGGGCAGGAGCGGTGAATACACCGCTCCTTCACCGCTCCAAAGATGCGGCTGGCAGGAGATTTTTTCTTCTCCTGCCAGCGCACCGCTTCAGTGTGAAGGCCCTCGGGGCTTTCACACTGAACAAACAGCGGAGGCTGTTTTGGGGCGGTTTGCAGGCGCTATTTTTAGCACAATAACACCTGCAAACCGCCCCAGTGTGAAAGGGGCCTTACAAATGCAGTGTTGCGACTTAATAAACCTACAGTCCCTATTGTGTTCGTAACTCAGGAACTTCCTCTGTGTGTAGATCGAATTATAGAATATATATATATATATATATATATATATATATATATATATATCTATATCTATCTATATCTATCCACACAGAGGTTAGACTTGTCTTTTTTCTACCTCACCTACAATGCAAGTAAAAATGTTAAAATGTACAGAATATCAGCCTGAGAGGTTGGTGGAAATATCAGCACCGAAAAAACGATAATCGGTCGATCCCGACAACAAAGTGAGGGAATCCCTGACTGTCACCAGAACTTGTGTCCCCATCTGGAGATGTTCCCTCTATTCCTGTTCTGGAGACAACCCAAAATGTGGGATCCTTTGACTTTCATTAATGGTAACAGGACCAGTAGAGGGGATGAATCTCCCTAATGGGGGTGGGGGGGGGGGGGGCACAGGCAGCAATAAAAACTGACAGGGGGTCTAGTTTCTCTCCAAAACTAAAAAGTTTTACCTTTAGAGACACAGAAGGGAAAAAAAAACCACCGAAGTGGTAAGTAGCCCTCTTACTATAGACAGATGGTCCGGTAAGGTAGGTGCCCGCAGTGAATGGACACTTCCTAGGAGGAGGAGATGTCTCAGGCCTGTATACAGATCTATGGCCGCCCTCTCTCTCTCTCACACACCATGTGCCTCACACTACAGCCGGATGTGGAGCACAGACAAGAGAACACACTACACCCACCCCGGGCCTACTCCTCTACCGCGAAGCCACGGCTAGTCCCCGGCCTCGAGTCAGTCACGCTGCCCACGAGCTCAACCCCGAAGCCGGCACAGGCCTCAGGAAACACCGCGGCCTACCGTGCGACACCAGGCCGCGGGGACCACCAGCAACTCCGGACCACAGAGCGCTCCACTCGGCCCACCTACAGACATACAACGAGCCGGTTGAATCCCCGGGAAACCCCGGTTAATCCGGCCTCCGTTAGGCCCGTAATAGGCCTCACTCACCTTCTCTCTGTGGAGCCGAGAAGGGAAAAGGGATCGACGGGGTCTCCCGAGCGCAGAAGAAAGGGAGGGCGGCGAGGTCACGCCCCTCTCTGAGAGCGGCTTTTCGGATTGGACGGCGAGGCGGGCTAAGGGGCGTGGCTATGCGTCTCATGCTGGAACGCAGCGGAGTAACTTCCTGTATGGTGGCTGGTATGGGGCCAAAGCAGTAGTGTTTGATTTATAAAACCTGCAGCAGAGAATCGAAAGAGAAGGGATGGGAGCTAGTATTGTTTTTTTAACTTTTTTTTTTTTTTATTGTTCATATGACAATTATCCATTTGACCTCCAGTAGAATTAACCTCCCTTCATGATCAGGCCATTTTTTGCATAACTTTAACTGACAATCGTGCGGTCACGTAACACTGTACACAAATAGAGCTTTCTTTCGGTGGTATTTGATCACATCCGTGTTTTTTGGTTTTTTTTGCGCTTTAAACAAGAAAAGACCGGCAATTAAAAAAAAAAAAAACTGTATTTTTTACTATTTGCTATAAAACATATCCAATAAAAAAATGTAAAAATGTCTTCCCAAATTTAGGCCGATATGTATTCTGCTATATATTTTTTGGTAAAAAAAAATCAGAATAGGTGTCTATTGATTAGTTTGCACAAAAGTTATAGCGTATACAAACTATGGGATATATACTGGAATTTTTTTTTTACTAGTAATGGCGGTGATCGGTGACTTATAACAGGACTGCATGATTGCGGCAGCCAATCAGACACCTAACTGACACTTCTGACACTTTGTGGGAACCAGTGACACTAATACAGTGATCAGTGCTAAAAATATGCACTGTCACTGTACTAATGACACTGGCTGGGAAGAGGTTAAACATCAAGGGTGATCAAAGGGTTACATGTGTGCCTAGCCAGTGTTTATGTGTGTACTATGTGTGCTTTCACTAAGGCATGTGCTTTGCAGGGAAACGCACATCCCCACTGTCAGGACAGAGTTCTGTATTGTTTACATAGGCAGAGCTCCATCCTGTGTCTCTCCTCACCGATCAGCAGGTGCTGGCGGTCAGTCATTGGCCGGTGCTGGCGGTCAGTCATTGGCCGGTGCTGGCGGTCAGTCATTGGCCGGTGCTGGCGGTCAGTCATTGTCCGGTGCTGGCGGTCAGTCATTGGCCGGTGCTGGCGGTCAGTCATTGGCCGGTGCTGGCGGTCAGTCATTGGCCGGTGCTGGCGGTTAGTCATTGGCCGGTGCTGGCGGTCAGTCATTGGCCGGTGCTGGCGGTCAGTCATTGTCCGGTGCTGGCGGTCAGTCATTGTCCAGTGCTGGCGGTCAGTCATTGTCCGGTGCTGGCGGTCAGTCATTGGCCGGTGCTGGCGGTCAGTCATTGTCCGGTGCTGGCGGTCAGTCATTGGCTGGTGCTGGCGGTCAGTCATTGTCCGGTGCTGGCGGTCAGTCATTGGCCGGTGCTGGCGGTCAGTCATTGTCCGGCACCCACTGATCGGCTTCTGCTGTGACTCATTACAGCCAAATCTCTTGGCAAACCCAGACATTACCTTGTAAATGTAGCACTGACTCATGTTCTCACTGTGCCATGCGTGGGTTTCCTCCCACACTCCATAGACATACTGTTAGGTTAAAGCGGACCTTCAGTCATTTTTCATCTTTCCATCTAGTAAATCTTCTGCCCTTGTTGTTGTTTTAACTTTGGATAGTAAAACATTTTTTTTCTGCCAGTAAATACGTTATACAGCCCACTTCCTGTTTCTTGTCTGGTCATTAGCCTAGGCTTACAGTATGACATCATGCACAGCTCTCTCTCTCACTCTCCTGAGAGTTTGCCAGGACGGGAGTGGGGATGAGTCATAAGAGGGCCAATGAGAGCTGCAGAGCTGGAGGTGTGCCTCTGTGTAAGTCCAGAAAGTGAACAGACAGCAGCTTCAGCTGCCCACAGTTAAAATGGATGCAGCCAGACTCAGTGGAGGGAGATTTCTGCAGCATATTTGGCAAGTACAGAATCACAGTATATATGAAATAATATGCAAAGTGGTTGGAGGGAAGCTTCAGAATAGCAAAGATGTTTTTATTACAAATTATGTGAGCAGACTGCAGTTCCTCTTTAACTGGCTCCTGTCTAAATTGGTCCTAGTATGTGTATGTTTGAATGTGTGTTAGGGACCTTAGATTGTAAGCTCCTGGGATGTCAGGGACTAATGTGAATGGACAATATATAGGTCTGCCTAAATTGACGGTGCTATATAAGTACCTGTAATAAATAAATAGTAAATTACTGTGCTGTACATAGCCTGTGCAGAGAGTGGAGCTATGGGAGGGGTCCAGCAGACTCCACCCACTACAGGCTGCCTGCAGAAAATGACAATAGGGGGCGGAGACAAGAACAGTCACCCTGCACAGGGAAAGAGAGCGCCAGTGAGCGGTCTTTAGGAAGGAAAAGTCTCACACTGGATTACTGCACAGATCAACATTTTTTCTATTGACCTTATTCTTCCCACTAACTTCCGATGTAAGGAGCATTCTTCCCACTGGCCTCCAATGTAAGGAGCATTCTTCCCACTGACCTCCAATGTAAGGGGCATTCTTCCCACTGACCTCCAATGTAAGGGGCATTCTTCCCACTGACCTCCAATGTAAGGGGCATTCTTCCCACTGACCTCCAATGTAAGGAGCATTCTTCCCACCGACCTCCAATGTAAGGGACATTCTTCCCACTGACCACCAATGTAAGGAACATTCTTCCCACTGACCACCAATGTAAGGAACATTCTTCCCACTGACCACCAATGTAAGGAACATTCTTCCCACTGACCACCAATGTAAGGAACATTCTTCCTATTGACCTTATTCTTCTTAATGACCACCAATGTAAGGAACATTCTTCCTATTGACCTTATTCTTCTTAATGACCACCAATGTAAGGAAGATTCTTCCTACTGGCATTATTCTTTTCACTGACCACCAATGTATAGAACATTTTTTCCCACTGAAAACCAATGTAAGCAACATTCTTCCCACTGACCACCAATGTAAGGAGAAGTTTTCCTACTGACCTTATTCTTTTCACTGACCACCAGTGTAAGGGACATTCTAATCAATGACCTTCAATTAATTTATTTTAGCAGGGGTTTCCTGAGATTTGAAAATTCATTTTGGGGTAATATATAATACTGTATATATATGATTAATTAAATTTGTGATGAAATCTCTACTCTACAGGTATCTCCCCCACTTAACACCCCATGTCAACAGGTACAATCAACAGTCCTCTTATTCAACCCTGCTACTATAAACAAAGTTGCTAAACTCATTTCTATCGCCCACCTCACCACCACCTGCCCCCTGGGCGCTGTTCCTGCTCAAATACTACGGTCACCCCCTGACTCTATCCTACACTCTGCAACCCACATCTTGAATCTCTCACTCTCTTCTGGCATATTCCCCAACTCTCTAAAAATTCACTGGCCACCCCCATACTTTAAAAAGCCGTCTTTGGACCCTACCAATCTTAACAATCTACACCCTATATCCTTGCTCCCTTTTTCTGTAAACACCTTGAACGCCTGATCTACAACCAACTGAGTGACCACCTCATTAAGAATAACCTTCTTGATCCCCTTCAGTCTGGATTTTACCCTCAGAACTCCACAGAATCTGCTCTTTTAAAACTCACAAATGACTTACTAACAGCAAACAGTAATGGACACTATTCTGTACTCCTACTTCTGGACCTTTCGGCTGCCTTTGATACAGTTGACCACCCCCTCCTCCTCAAAAAACGTTATTCCTTTGGTCTCCGTGACTGTGCTCTTCGCTGGCTCTCATCCTACCTATCCCACCACATCTTCAATGTCACTTGCAATTCTACTTCCTCCTCTCCTCTTCCATTCTCCGTCGGGGGACCCCAAAGATTCTGTGCTTGGACCCCTTCTATTTTTAATAGGAGTCTTTCAACATCATTTCTGCGCTAACGACACCCAAATCTATCTCTCCACCCCTCAGCTCACTCAATCTCGATCAGTCTCCTCACACATCACTAACCTACTAACAGACATATCTGTCTGGATGTCGCACCACTTCCTCCAACTCAACTTGTCCAATACCGAGCTCATAGTATTTCCCTCCCCACGTGCCTCTTCCCCTGACTTGTCTGTCAAGAGCAATGGCAAAACCGTCCACCCATCCCCACATGTCAGGGTACTAGGTGTTATCCTGGACTCCAAACTCTCCTTTCGGCCCCACATCCAATCACTTTTCAAGGCTTGCCGCCTCAACCTCCGCAATATCTCCAAGATACATCCTTCTTAACCAATGAAACCACAAAGCTCCTGATTCACTCCCTGGTTATCTCCCACCTCGACTACTGCAACTCCCTCCTCATTGGATTACCTTTAAATAGACTATCTCCTGTTCAGTCCATCATCAATGCTGCTGCCAGACTCATCCACCTTACAAACCGCTCAGTGTCTGCTACCCCTCTCTGCCAATCCCTCCACTGGCTGCCACTCGCCCAACAAATTAAATTCAAAATACTAACAATAGGTTACAAAGCCATCCACAACTCAGCCCCCAGCTACATCACTAACTTTATCTCACAATACAAACCAAATCCTTCACTTCATTCCTACCAAGACCTCCTTTTCTCTAGTTCCCTCGTCACCTCCTCCCATACTCATCTCCAGGACTTCTCCCGAGCCTCTCCAATCCTTTGACATTCCCTACCCCAATCTGTCCAACTATCTCCTACTCTATCATAGGTGTGTGCAGCCTATTGCATTAGGGTGTGCACCTCAATGCTCATCACATGTGTGTGTGTATTAATACTGACGGTGTCAGTAGGGCAGGTATTTGTGTCGGTAGGGCACTTGATGGTGTCAGTAGTTTTTATTTTTATTATTTTTTACAAATTGTTTTTTTTTTTATTCGTTTTTAAAAAAAAATTTCGGAGCTCTATTAGGTGGCTTTGGTGAAATATCATGGGTGGTCTTCGCCACACAGGGTGATTAGGGTGTGCCCAGGCACACCTGGCAAAACCTGTGCGCACGCCTACGAGCTCTATCCACTTTTAGGCGATCCCTGAAAAGTTTTCTCTTCAGAAAAGCCTATCCTGCCTCCACCTAACAGTACTTTCATTTTATTCATCAGCTCATCCCCCCCAAGTTATTACCTTTTGTATCACTTGGCCCTCCCTCCTAGATTGTAAGCTCTAACAAGCTAACAAGCAGGACCTTCTGATTCCTCCTGTATTGAATTGTATTGTAACTGTACTGTCTGCCCTAACCTTTTAAAGCACCACACAAACTGTTGGCACTTTATAAATCCTATATAATTAAAATGTTATATATATATATATATAGGAAAAAACACGTGGAACGATGCTTGATGCAAAAAGTGTCCTTTTTACTGAAAATTATTCCATTACATGATTCAAAATACAAGCAAGCCACTGTACAGTTCCGAGCGCAAGTCGCTCTTCGTCAGGCTTTTCTGGCTGTGTGTGAAAAGCCAAACCACACTATGTTCTCTTATCAACACCCAGTCCAGTACACACCTGTGCTCACTTAACTAATTGTCCTACACAAACCACCTATAAACATTCAAGCATTTAACCCTACATAAATCTAATTCCAGTAAACCATCCTAAATTTCCTAATAAAGAAATATTTACAACAGATTCATACTGTTATGTATCATGTATCATCACTATATCATTATGAACTGACTAGATTCTCTCACTTAATTAATTAGGTCTTTCCAAATATTTATCACAAATATACATGTGTTAATATTCTTGTTCATGTCTCAAATTTCTTCATAGACTCCAGTTGATATTCTGCTATCTAGTATTCCCAACGGGAGCTCCTTGTGATCGATCTCATCCGGTGACAGGACCCGCCTGGAGATATTATGTACTAAGTCTCCCTTGATCCGCCACGGTTGCCTCGTGTATTGCGATATCTGTCGTGACTTCCTTCTCTGTTGTAACGGGACCTGGTTTGCAAACCTGATGTTTATATATTACACTCCCAGTGAGTAAGTTGCCTTCAGTTGAGATGGATACCAATGGAGCTACATTTTCATATACCCAGGAAGAGACCACACAGATCATGTCTCAGATCTCAGGGTCCAGAAATTTCCTGATGGGTAATACCCCGGTTTACAATTCTCGTACATGGGAAAAATTAAGAAGGAAACACACATATCTGGAATTGCACGGGCTAACTTTGGCTGAATACCATCGAGTGCAACGGATTCCTAGAGGTTTGAGGGTGCGATTGGCCCCTACTCTATTCAGTGATAACGATGAGTTCAAGAGCACATTCATGCAGATTCTTAACAAATGCTCATCATTTGATCTAATGACCTTGACCATTTCATTAATACACAAGGAATTGGCTTCATTGTCGGAACAACTTAACAAGATTGAATCAGAATTGCGTGTAGCAATGACTGTGGAGGAGTTTAACAAGTGCAAAGAGTTGGCTGATGAAAGCATCAATAAATATCGTTGCGAACTGGAGACCAGAAAACGTAACAAATTCGATCGGGACATTGAGGATTATGAGAGGAACCAAGTATACCGATGGCCACGTCCATACAACCGACGAGGTCGTAGCGACTATGGAAGCCACAGGAGAGAAATGTCCGATAATTCTTCAGCTAATACAGATACCGATTCCTCATCTAATTTTTTACAAACAGATCAGAGAGAATTGTCCACCACTCGGATGCAAACCAGGTCCCGTTACAACAGAGAAGGAAGTCACGACAGATATCGCAATACACGAGGCAACCGTGGCCGATCAAGGGAGACTTAGTACATAATATCTCCAGGCGGGTCCTGTCACCGGATGAGATCGATCACAAGGAGCTCCCGTTGGGAATACTAGATAGCAGAATATCAACTGGAGTCTATGAAGAAATTTGAGACATGAACAAGAATATTAACACATGTATATTTGTGATAAATATTTGGAAAGACCTAATTAATTAAGTGAGAGAATCTAGTCAGTTCATAATGATATAGTGATGATACATGATACATAACAGTATGAATCTGTTGTAAATATTTCTTTATTAGGAAATTTAGGATGGTTTACTGGAATTAGATTTATGTAGGGTTAAATGCTTGAATGTTTATAGGTGGTTTGTGTAGGACAATTAGTTAAGTGAGCACAGGTGTGTACTGGACTGGGTGTTGATAAGAGAACATAGTGTGGTTTGGCTTTTCACACACAGTCAAAAAAGCCTGACGAAGAGCGACTTGCGCTCGGAACTGTACAGTGGCTTGCTTGTATTTTGAATCATGTAATGGAAAAATTTTCAGTAAAAAGGACACTTTTTGCATCAAGCATCGTTCCACGTGTTTTTTCCTATCCTTTATGGTGGAAGTTTGGGAGTCCACCCTGACGGTGCCTTGATTGAACAAGGATATCAAGAGAAGAGGGTAACCCACCTGATGTTTATATATATATATATATACAGTAAATGTAGTAGGCACTCTGAGGACTATCTAAACAGAGAGTAGAAGTAATTGCAAGATATATGGTATATATAAATTGATTTATTTTTTCTTCTGGCTTTCTGGCAGATTTTCGATTGCTGGTCTTACAATATTATCTGTGGTTGTATTAATCTGTATACAATACATTGGGTATATACCTTTTCCATTTAGAATGAAGCGTTATCAGAAGAACAACAGTATATCTTTGTAGCACTTGGCTGATAGTTCCACAATCCATATTCTAATGACCAGGTACGGAGGTGACCATCTGCTGGGAGGTGATATGCAGTGAAGCATAGTAAAGGTGGCAGAGAAGGAGATAAGAGTCCTCATTAGTTCAGGAACGTTGAGTCTCACCTGTGGAGGGGTTTCCTCATTATCTACCAGTATTGAGCTCTGAATACATATTGGATTGTGTTTTGTAATTGAGAGTAGTCAAAGGCTGGCCGGTTGATCATACATGGGATGGTTTTCTTTCTGATGGTTGAAGGAAACCCTGCCTGGGAGAAACATGAATGCCAGTATTAAAGCGGAGTTCCACCCACTTTTTAAACTAGATCTTAAAGGAGGAAAGCCTACCCCTCCACCACTAGTTTTTTGATTTTTTTTTTATTGCTCCTTCCTACCTTGATTGAAGAACCTAGTGTACTTCTGCCCCAGCATTACCGCGGCTCAGGGCGTCATTTCCTGCTGCTCGCTCGCTGTCTTCTGGGACCTGTGTGTGTCCCAGAAGATGACGGGGCCATTCAGGAAGCACCGTGCGACTCGCGCATGCGGTGAAGCCTGAAGGCTCTACTGCCGGTTTCCCTTAGTTAAAATAGCGGCGACTGCACCCAATCCGATCAGCCTCGGGAGGCCAACATCGCAGGCTCCCTGGACAGGTAAGTGTCCTTATTAAAAGTCAGCAGCTACAGTGTTTGTAGCTACTGACTTTTAAAAAATATTTCAGCTTTAAGGACTATCCTTTCTTATGCTAACCCCCTCTATGTCATGAAGAGCTGCTGACCTGAGCACCTTCGGTTGCCAACCCACAACAAGCATGCAGATAAAGGCTTCTAAGCCCTCCTGATTTGCATATTGTTCTGTGTCGCTCAGAAAACACTGAAGCCAGAGACAGCCTGGCATTTTCGAAAGCAGGCCAGCAATGGCGGCCATTGTATTTCTCTAATGACAGGTCTACCTAAAGCTGAATGTCAGGAAAACAAAAAGTCCTTTGATTTTCCTGGAGTTCAGCTTTTAGACTGAACTACACCATTTAGACAAAATCTACCCTCGTAACACATTGTGGCCAGTAGATGGCGCTGAGAAGCTTACTTATTTACTATCAAACTCATCACCATCTAGTGGCCATAATGTGGTATTTTCCCTATTGTGGCTCAACTGGTATCGATCTTTCTTCTCTTTAACTTCTGGTTGCACCATCGCACCAGTTTTTGCATGATTCACTGTTTGGCTGTTATTTGACTTTATATTTATATATTGAATCTATACCGTCTGAATCACACTATTGGGACTAGTGTTGATCCTTGCCTCTGTTTTAGGTGATAACAGTGACAGAAGGGGACCACAATGTACAGTAAATGTTACTGCATCAAATGTATAGTTACACTTCACTTAAGCCCCAGACCATTTGGCTGGCCAAAGACCAGAGCACATTTTGCGATTCGGCACTGCGTCGCTTTAATTGACAATTGCGCGGTCGTGCGAAGGGGCTTCCAAAGAAAATTGACGTCCCTTTTTCCCCACAAATAGAGCTTTCTTTTGGTGGTATTTGATCACCTCTGCAGTTTTTATTTTTTGCGCTATAAACAAAAATAGAGCGACAATTTTGAAAAAAACGCATTCGTTTTTACTTTTTGCTATAATAAATATCCCCAAAAAATATATAAAAAAACTATTTTTTTCCTCAGTTTAGGCCGATACGTATTCTTCTACATATTTTTGGTTAAAAAAAAGCGCAATAAGCGTTTAAGTTATAGCGTCTACAAAATAGGGGATAGTTTTATGGCATTTTTATTAATAATTTTTTTATTACTAGTAATGGGGGCGATCTGCGATTTTTATCGTGACTGCGACATTATGGCGGACACATCAGACAATTTTGACACATTTTTGGGACCATTGTCATTTTTACAGCAATCAGTGCTATAAAATTGCACTGTAAAAATGACACTGGCAGTGAAGGGGTTAACCACTAGCTGGCTGGGAAGGAGTTAAGTGTGTCCTAGGGAGTGATTCTAACTGTTAGGGGGCGTGGCTACGTGTGACACATCACTGATCATAGCTCCCAATCACAGGGCGCTATGATCAGTGACAGTGTCACTAGGCAGAACGGGAAGATGCTTGTTTACATTACCATCTCCCCGTTCTTAAGCTCTGTGAGACGATCGCGGGTATCCCTGCGGACATCGAGTCCGTGGGACCCGTGATCCTCACGGAGCTCGCGGCAGGGTCGCGCGCGTGCCGCCGGCAGCGCGCACGCGACCACACGGCGGCAAATTCAAAGGGACGTACCTGTACACCCATTTGCCCAGCCGTGCCATTCTGTCGACGTAAATATACATGCGGCGGTCGGCAAATGGTTGTCAGTGGAGCAACTATTCAAGCACTGGGTTGAATAGCAGCAAGTATTGGACATCTTGTGCCCCAGTTAATTAAAGTGCAGGACCATAAAGTACAGAAAGATACCTGTTGATCTTGACAAAAAAAAAATATTTTTCTGAACTAGAGAACTCCTTTCCCTCTCCTCGTTTTCACAACCTCAGACGAGGTGTTCTGCAGGCTAAAGGTAGCAAACACTATACAATCTGATTGTACAATCCCCTTTAGATCTACCACAAACTATATCACAAGGGCCTGTGTGCATTCCGCCCAACTGTCCCTGATTTTGAGGGACTGTCCCTGATTTGGAGCAATGTCCCTCTGTCCCTCTTTCCTCCTCATTTGTCCCTCATTTTGGTCTGATCTATAAAGATGTATATAAAATGCACTTTTTATGTATCGAAAAAGTGTTTCCCAGGGCTAAACCTTTCATCCAATGTCTAAATTGCTGCATTTGTAATTTCCAAAAGCCAAACTAAAGGAATAGTAGTGATAAAAAAAAGTACTTAGTGGGTTTAATCAATAGTTTTTTTGAACAATTCTCCTTTAAGGGGGCGTGGCAGGGGGTGTGTCCTATGCCTGCCTACTTTTGCTTATAGGTGTCCCTCATTCCCATCTCAGAAAGTTGGGAGGTATGTGTGTGATTTGATACTAAATTATTGGATTGTTTAGGGTTGTCTTCATATTACACAGTTTTAGTAAATCTGAAGTAGGTTGTAGAGTTGTGTACGGCCAGCTTAAGAGATAACCCGGGAGGGCTGATTAGACTGCTTGAAATAAGACCGCAATGTGAACAGGACACAGGAAAGCTCCAGACAGGATTTATAAACATTTTTTTACCGAACAGATATAACAAAACGATTCAAATGTATATATATGCCGGACCAAAAAGGAGCATAGTTAGAATGTACATTAAACATTGCTATGGTTACATATATTACCCAACAGAACTCCAGGAATCATATGCCTTACATTTGGCCAGCTTGGCTCGAAGTATCCATTTGTGATATCCAATGGGCTGCTGGGGAGGCTGTAATGCACCATAGTAGTCCATGCTACGTACAGTGATAGCCATGATTGTCCGGGTTCTGTGCGAGTGGCTTCCCCTTTGCACACTTAAAGCAGAACTTCACCCACAAGAGGAGGTTCCAGTATTCTGCCTCCTATCCCGCTTCAACTTTAGACACATTAAATTACTATTTGGGGAGCGGGTACCTAGTTTTGATAGGTACCCTCTACCACTTCCGTTCAGATTTCCTAGGCAAACCAAGCAAAAAGTTCAGCCCCCCACCTTCGCAGCCTCCTGGGACATGTCTCAGGTCCCAGAAGACTGCAGGACCATTCACAAAGCGCAGTGCGGCTCTCGTATGCGCAGTGAGAAGCCGGCTGTGAAGCCGCAAGGAGTCACAGCCAGCTTCCTATACTAAAGCTGCTGACACCGGGGATCTGAAGACCAGTGAAGAACCAGCTCGGGTGAGGACTGTGCTGGATCCTTGGACAGGTAAGTGGTCTTTAATTAAAAGTCATCAGCTACAGTATTTGTAGTAGTTTGACTTTTAATTTTTGGTTTCTAGAGTGAAGATCCTCTTTAACACAGGGGGTCGCTCGCTCTGCACCTCCATCATTTAACCTGTTCCCGACCAGCCGCCGGAGTTGTACTGCGGCAGAATGGCGCGGGCAGGCAAATCGCCGTCATGTTATGTTGCTTCTTAGGGCGGCCACTAGGGGCAGCGCGCGCGCAGCTCACATATGGAGCCAATGGGAGTGCCCGGCAGTCTCGATGACCGCCAGGCTCCCGCGATCGCTCGTAACATGGCTAGAACCGGGATCTCTGTGTGTAAACACACAGAGATCCCTGTTCTCTGAGGGAAGAAGTGACAGATCGTCTGTTCATACAAAGTATGAACAGCGATCTGTCATCTCCCCTAGTCAGTCCCCTCCCCCCTTCAGTTAGAATACACACTAGGAAGCACAATTAACCCCTTGATCGCCCCCCTAGTGTTAACCCCTTAACTGCCAGTGACATTTTTACAGCAATTAATGCATTTTTATAGCACTGATCGCTGTATTAATTCCAATGGTCCCAAAAATGTGTCATAATTGTCCGATGTGTCCTTTATAATGTCGCAGTCATGATAAAAATCGTAGATCGCCGCCATTACTAGTAAAAAAAAAAATAATAATAAAAATGCCATAAATCTATCCCCTATTTTGTAGACGCTATAACTTTTGCGCAAACCAATCAATATACGCTTATTGTGATGTTTTTTACCAAAAATATGTAGAAGAATACATATCGACCTAAACTGAGAAATAATTTGCTTTTACAAAAAAAAAAATGGGGATATTTATTATAGCAAAAAGTACAAAATATTGTGTTTTTTTCAAAATTGTCGCTCTTTTTTTCTTTATAGCGCAAAAAATAAAAACCGTAGAGGTGATCAAATACCACCAAAAGAAAACTCTATTTGTGGGAAAAAAAGGACGTCAATTTTGTTTGGGTACAACGTCGCACGGAATTGTCAGTTAAAGCGACGCAGTGCCGAATCGCAAAAAAGTGCTCTGGTCAGGAAGGGGGTAAAATCTTCCGGGGCTGAAGCGGTTAAATAACTTATTGTATTTTTTCAGTGAATAAAGGGCATTCTCTGAATGGAGTAGGGTAGATTGTGACACCATCACCTTTCCGCTCCACCTCATCCAATCAGAAAATGCCTTGTATTTTTTGAAAAAATACAAGACGTTCTGTAAATGTCAGCAGTGCCAAGAATGACCCCTGTGTAGAGGGAAAGCCACTTGCACCGAACCTGGAAGATTGCGGCTATCAATGTATTTAGCGAGGGCTACTACAGTGATTTACAGCATCCCCAGTGGCCCTCTGGATATTACATATGGATACTTACTTTGAGCCAAGCTAGCCCAATATAATTATGCAAAAAAAATATATACCGTATATACTCGAGTATAAGTCGTTCCGAGTATAAGTCGAGGCCCTAATTCACCACAAAAAAAATTGGAAAAACTTATTGACCCGAGTATAAGACGAGGGTGAGAAATGCACAGCTACTGTAAGTGGAAAAGAGGGTCAACAATGCCCATTTGCAGCATCACTGTGCCCATTTGCATGCCTCACTGTGCCCATTTGCAGCCATAGGTCCCCTGAACTTCAAACTCGGTAGTTAAGGGTTTCTAGATGCCCCCTAGCTGCAGCCAAAATTTGGGGTCTCTGAACCCAAAGGGTCCCGAAATGACATTGCAGCAGATGGACACAGTTGACCGAATTTGGGGCCCCGTATCTCAGGGCCACTTAGTGCTAGGAACCCCAAATTTGGTGTGCAAACCCAGTGGAACTAGCACCATAAAATTGCCAAAGCTGGGATTTCTAGCACCAAGTGTTCCCGAGATACAGGGCCCCAAAAATCAGTTCAGAAAATGTCAAGCACTTTTCTGCAGCAGAGAATGACATTTTCTGAACCGGATTTGGGGCCCCGTATCTCAGAGCCACTTAGTGCTAGGAACCCCACCTTTGGATATGTTATGGTATCAGTTCCACTTGGTTTGCACACCAAATGTGGGGTTCCTAGCATTAAGTGGCCCTGAGATATGGGGCCCCAAATTCGGTTCAGAAAATGTGAAGCACTTTTCTGCAGCAGAGAATGACATTTTCTGAACCGATTTTGGGGCCCCGTATCTCGGGGCCACTTAGTTTTAGGAACTTCAGCTTTGAATATGTTGTGATACCAGTTCTACTGAGTTTGCACACCAAATTTGGGGTTTCTAGCACTACGTGGCCCTGAGATACGGGGCCCCAAATTTGGTTCAGAAAATGAAATTTTTTGCTGCAGAAAAGTGCTTGACTCGAGTATAAGTCGAGGGAGGCACTTTCAGCACAAAAAAATGTGCTGAAAAATTCGACTTATACTCGAGTATATACGGTATATATAATTCTGCTTTAAAACCCTCTTGTAGAATATGTGCCCCACTCATCCAGTCTCTGGGTGGATCTTGTGTCTTCGAGGAAGCATTGTAGGTATGGGACAGCAGTGGACAATTCTGAGCAACACGGATCTAAGTGCAGCGCCAAAGTTCCTCCTTCTCATGGCGTAGACGAGCGGGTTGGCAAAGGAGTTCATGTGTGAAAAGAGCACAGCCAGGCGTATGAGGGGCACTGGAATAAAACATGATTGGCAAAGGAGCTTCAGGCTGTTAATTGCATTGATTGGAATCCAACACAAGCAAAAGATGCCCACTAAGAGCAACATAGTCCAGGCCATGTTTGTCTCCCACTTTTTGGAGGATCTCAGGTGGCCGCGGACCACCCTAAAGATATCAGCATAAATAGCCAGCATGATGAGCAAAGGTGACAGAGTACATCCAAGGAACACAAAGTAGACAAGATACTCGGGGGTGAACACGGAGGTGAGGGAGCAGCAGCCTAGGTGGTCCCCCCGCGTAGTGCTATTACTGGTGACCTGCTGGTGGCTGAAGTAGGCCCTGGAGAGGTCCCTTGCTCTGCGACTGCGAGGCAAGTAGTTAGCCAGAATGGATCTCTCAAAGCCAGCCATGGACCTTTCAGAGGCTGTGTGAGTTTGATTGCTGCCGACATATTGCTGGAACTGGTTCCAACCCATCATGGGGGAGAAGCCAATGAGACAGGAGAGGAAGAGACACAGCAGCACCACAAGAGCTAACCGTCTGTTGGTCACATACACCATGTAGCTGCAAAATAATATACCAATATCATTATGTGAACAGTGATCAACGCCAAGAACAACTTAAACTGTATCTGACTTAAGAAAACAAAAATATAATATAGTGCAATTTACCAGTCCTATAGATAGATATCTAAATTTGTGGGTAGCTAATACTTGTAGTGCCGCTCTAAGCAAAGAAGGAGAGTGTATATAGTCCCACTGGTACTCAGGCATTCTGGCTGAAATTATCACCATCCAATAGTGTGTACGCGGCATTAGGCTCGGTTCACATATATGCGGGCCTGGTTTCGGTGCAGAGTCCGGTGTGGTTTCCATTCAGTGGTTCAGGTGCGAATTTGACACTTAAATCGCACCTGAACCTAACTGAAAAACGCACAGGACCCTTTTTTAATTTGTATCGCAACCGGCCTGCATATATGTGAACCTGCTCCATTGAAAACTAGTCTGGTTCACATGTTATGCAAAATGTATGCGGTTCAAAATGCATCCGACTCGCATATATGTGAACTGAGCCTTATGCCGCGTACACACGAGCGGACTTTTCAGCATCAAAGGTCCGACGGTCTTTCCGACAGACTTTCGACTGAGTTACTACAGACTTTCAAACGACCGGACTTGCACACACACGAACAGACTAAACAACAACAAAGAGGGTCCCCTATTGGTGGACTTTTCAGGCACATATAAAAACCATAAGAAGGTATAGTTAGTACAAATATCATTTATTAAATTAACACAATAAAAAAATATAACACAGTTGTTGCTTCTATTGTTTGGAATGCAGATCAGACCATATTGCAGTAGTGTATATACAGTGTTTAAGGCAGTACTCTCGCATCCGACGCGTTTCGGAGTCAATTAAACTCCTTCCTTAGGAGTGGTGTACATTAGAGATAGTTCTATATTAGAAAAAATATATATATATTAAGAGGATGACAATCAACATGTGAGTATCAATCAATGGAGCATTTCATAATGTACTTTTTATATCCGATACACTTACATTAACACTATGTTGGCTGACTTGGCATTCCATAAAACAATGACAAGGTCTGTCTACCCAATATGCTCTTCATTCCGACACAAACGGAGACCTAGAGCATATTGGGTAGACATTGATTGATCACATGTTGATTGTCATCCTCTTAATATATATATATTTTCTAATATAGAACTATGTGCCTGAAAAGTCCACCAATAGGTGACCCTCTTTGTTGCTGTTTATTCTAATTCTGTTCGAAAGTCCGTTGGTTTGAACGTGATGACGTACGAAGGGACTAGAATAAGGAAGTTCATAGCCAGTAGCCAATAGATGCCCTAGCGTAGTTTTTTGTCCGTCGGACTAGCATACAGACGAACGGATTTTTGGACCGGACTCGAGTCCGTCGGAAAGATTTGAAACATGTTCTAAATCTAAAGTCTGTCTGATTTTTCGACATAAAAGGTCCGATGAAGCCGACACACGATCAAATTCTCCGGCGGATTCGTTCCGTCGGACCTTTGCTGTCGAAAAGTCCGCTTGTGTGTACACGGCATTAGAGAAATCGCAGCTCAACCCTATCCAGTCTATGTGGTTAGCGTGTAAGATGGCCTCAGCCTTGCACCACTCCACATAAACCACATAAACTGTTAACCACATAAACTGCATGGGGTTGAGCCGCAATTTCCCTAAGTATGAATTTGTGGGTAGGTGTAGCAGCGGAAAAGAATCAGGAATATATTGTAATTGAAGTTTAGCAATACACAACAAGCTCAATGGAAAGTCAACCCAACTGGGAGCACATGTAACAGCAAGGAGTCAGTGGCAGGTGGTCACAGGTGCCGACAGCATCGTTCTGTACCCAAGTGGAGAGGCCTGCAGGTAAGATGGAGTGTCCCTACACTTCCCCTGCTCCTCAGGAACCTCTCCTTGATGCTAAGCACTGTCTCCAGCCACACGCGAAATGCACGTCAAGCCCGGGAGCCAGGGTCTTAAATAGACACTGTCTGATCCAAGATGGCTACCAGAGTCACATGGGATGTCATCATCCAATCGAAAAGCTGCCCCTTTGACCCAGGAAACCATAGGGGAACCAAACTCCTCTTGACTCCCTCTACCTCTGCCATGCCGCTGCATTGGAGAAAATAGGCTGCACCTGCCTACAAATTTGTTTTGATTTTTCTGGCATTTTTCCTTTATTTTTAATGGACGGCGACATACAGCCATTTATTTATATGGCCAGCTATACACGTCACCTGCAGCTTCCTGGGCATGGAAAAATGCCAGCATTTTAAGCTAGAGCCTCAAAACATCCATGTGCATAAGGTCTTAAAGGGTCAGTCCTCCCCAAAGGAATATACACTATATTACCAAAAGTATTGGGACACCTGCCTTTACATGAAGTTTATTGGCATCCCAGTCTTAGTACGGAGGGTTCCATATTGAGTTGGCCTGCCCTTTGTAGCTATAACAGCTTCAACTCTTCTGGGAAGGCTGTCCACATGGTTTAGGAGTGTGTCTATGAGAATGTTTGACCATTCTTCCAGAAGCGCAAATGTGAGGTCAGGCGCTGATGTTGGACGAGAAGGTCTGGCTCGCAGTCTCCACTCTAATTCATCCCAAAGGTGTTCTATGGGGTTGAGGTCAGGACTCTGCAGTCCAGTCGAGTTCCTCCACCCCAAACTCGCTCATCCATGTCTTTATGGACCTTGCTTTGTACACTGCCGCACAGTCATGTTGGAACAGGAAGGGGCCATCCCCAATCTGTTCCCACAAAGTTGGGAGCATGAAAATGTCCAAAAATGTCCTGGTATGCTGACGCCTTAAGAGTTCTGTTCACTGAAACTAAGGGGCCAAGCCCAACGCCCGAAAAACAACCCCCCACACCATAACCCCCCTTCCACCAAATGATTTGGATCAGTTCACAAAGCAAGGTCCATAAAGACATGGATGAGTGAGTTTGGGGTAGAGGAACTTGACTGGCCTGCATAGAGTCCTGACCTCAACCCGATAGAACGCCTTTGGGATGAATTAGAGCGGAGACTGCGAGCCAGGCCTTCTCGTCCAACATCAGTGCCATCAGTGCCATCACAAATACGCTTCTGGAAGAATGGTGAAACATTCCCATAGACACACTCCTAAACCTTGTGGACGGCCTTCCCAGGAGAGTTGAAGCTGTTTTATAGCTGCAATGGGTGGGCCAACTCAATATTGAACCCTACAGTCTAAGACTGGGATGCCATTAAAGTTTATGTGCGTGTAAAGGCAGGCGTCCCAATACTTTTGGTAATATAATGTATTGTTTTTGTTAAAGTTTCAGCCTGGTTGGCTAAGTCAATCCTTGGCTTCCTTTACATCTTTCTAACCCAACAATGTGAACTACCTACCATAATTCAAAGCTAAGAAAGAAGTAGGCAGAGTTAGATGCAAATTGGGTAATTTCTATCCGGTTGGGAGACTGTTAAATGTTCCTGCCAACTGTGAGGGTTCCAGCTCCTCCAGTATGAACTAAAGTAAAAAAAAATATATCATGGAGAGTGGGAGCCTCTTGTAATGTTAGACTAAGCTTGGAACGCTGCTCAAATTCCATTTCCATGATCTGCGGGTGAAAGGGTGCAGGCCTATCCTGAGAAATGTATGTAGTGAATAGAGAAAACACCACTCTCCCAACCAGCCAGCATAACCTTTGTATAAGGATCGGCTTCAGCCTACATGCCTCCGCCAAGAAACCATGCCCCCCCCCCGGTGCGTTTCGCCCTGCCCACCTGTCACCGGAGCGAAACCCTTGAGGGAGCGTGGTTTCTTGGGTGGAAACATGTAAGCAGAGGCCTATTCTTACACATAGGTTATGCTGGCTGGTTGGGAGAGCGGAGTTATCTCTATTCACTACAGCCCTCTGTAATGGTAAACGCAGCAACTTAGTTCCTGGGAAATAAAAATCTATCATGTGTTTTAACTCCCTTACATGTACCAAACACTGAAATATTCATTTACGGTGGACTGTCCCTTTAACTCTGTCACTGCCCCTGACATACAGCAACCACAAGCTGGCTGTCAGGTTTCAGATGGATCCGATTGCTGTACACCCAGGTACTTACAAAAAAAAAAAAATATGTAAAGACCCCCACCCCCAACATACATACACAGACAAACATATCTGCAGGCATCAGGGTGCCTATGTTTCTTTCATAGACATATAAGACAATAAGTCTTGGCATGTTTGGTATCTATTTACTCGGCGCAACCTCGTCTTTTACATTTTTCCAAAAATAACTGGGTAACAAATCATGTATCATGTGACATACAAACTGTAACTGCAAACATTTTATTCTCTGGGGTCTTTGCTTTCAGAAAATATATACTGTTTGGGAGCGTAACTAATCTTCAGGCTTAAACACACGTGTGTAAAAAAAAAATTGCTCTGACAGCAAATAAGTTATTTATCTGTACAGTTTCTGCATGGCTCAATTTCCCTCTTACCTGTTTGGAAGGCGGATTTTGAGGTGGGCGTTGACCGCGATGAGCAGCAGGAGCAGGATGGAGAACTGCGTAGTGACCAGCGGGAAGCAGGTGATGAAAATACAAGTGTAAAAGCAAAGCATGTATTCCATGCTCAGCACTACGGAGAAAGGAATGGCCAGGGCTCCCACCCCGATGTCCGCAGCCGCTAAGCTGACGATCAGGAAGTTGGTGATTGTCCGCAATTCCTTGTGCAGGTAGACGGTGGCACATACCAGCACATTCAAAGAGACTATGCCCAGGGCCAATATAATCTCCAGCAAGACAAAGGGGAAGTTATCATCCATGATCCCTATAATGTGACCAAAGACTGGAGACAGATACAATGCTGCCAGCAAATGTTCCTTGATATGTGAAATTTTTATAAATAGCTCCCTATAGCAAAAGAAAGAAAGAAAATAAGATTAAAGTAAACGCAAACCCCAACTAGACGACATTCACTTTACTAAATACTGTTTATCATAAACAATTGCTATACATATACAGTATATATATATGTATTTATTTATTTATTAATAGTATATTATATATAAATTATCAATATATTATATATATATATATATATATATATATATATATATATATATATATATATATATATAAAATATATTGATAATTTATATATAATATATTATTAATAAATAAATACATATATAATATATTGATAATTTATATATAATATATTATTAATAAATAAATAAATATATATATATATATATATATATATATATATATATATATATATATATATATATAATTTTTTTTTTTTTTTCCTTTAACACTGTTTTTACCTACGTTTCATCCTTTCTTTAATCTCAGTGCTGCTGATCCCCTCCGGCTTTTATCAGTCACTTTCTGTCAACATGCACTCTCTCTCCCTCCGGCACTATAATGCTTTGGACTGCTTTCCTGACAACGTTGGACCATGGCTACACAATGTCACTTAAAGGTCTATTTATTAAACGTTCGCTTGACGAATGTCACACACAGTCGTGCAGACCGGGCGAAAATTCTCTGTACTTTCCGTAATAGATTATTCCCTATGATCATCAGCTCCATCTAGTGGCCACAATGCTGCATTGTTTTCTGAACTACCTTAATGAGAAAACATACTGCATTTTGGCCACTAGGTGGAGCTGACATTCACAGGAATTAATCTAGTACGGAAAATATGAGGAAAATGTATCCAGCCTGCATTGATCTTTTTGAACCTTTGTTCAATGGTTCAGTGACTGTTTAATAAATAGTCCTTTAAGTGTCAGCAGGTCTTGCATGTTGTCTCTATCAGGGGCACATGTGACAGGGTGACAACACAGAAGTCGGGAGAGAGTTGTCACCCTACAACAGGAAATTCGAAATACCGTAGTAGAATCTTTTTGAGGCACTAAGGACTTTCACGGTACTCCACTGAACTCACACCACTAAATATAGTTTAAAATCATCATATTTATTACAAAAAAAAAAAAAATCATTAATACATATATTAAACAACAGAAGAAGAAGGAAAATTGTATTAAAAATAGAGGGGAAATAACTCCTTCAAAGACTGGATGTCTATACATAATACCCCACAAAATAAGGAGTCTATGATAGATGTTTATCCAGCCTTCCTGTCGACATGATTCACGGGTTTTCCGCTTCCTCTGGAGTTTTTAGAAGCAGTAAAAATCTGCAGAAAATAAAACATAAATAATAATACACAAAAAGGATACCAAATGTGTATAGATATACTGTGCCCTGAAAAAGTATTCATACCCCTTGAAATTTTCCACATTTTGTCATGTTACAACCAAAAATGTAAATGTATTTTATTGGGATTTTATATGATAGATCAACACAAAGTGCCACATAATTGTGAAGTGGAAATAAAATGATAAATGTTTTTTACAATTTTTTACAAATAAATATCTGAAAAGTGTGGCGTGCATTTGTATTCAGCCCCCTTTACTCTGAAACCCCTAAATAAAATCTAGGGGAACCAATTGCCTTCAGAAGTCACCTAATCCTAATTAGTAAATAGAGTCCACCTGTGTGTAATTTAATCTCAGTATAAATACAGCTGTTCTGCGAAGCCCTCAGAGGTTTGTTAGAGAACCTTAGTGAACAAACAGCATCATGAAGGCCAAGGATAAAATAGTGGAGAAGTTTAAAGCAGGGTTAAGTTATAAAAAAATATCCCAAGCTTTGAACATCTCACGGAGCACTGTTCAATCCATCATCCGAAAATGGAAAGAGTATGGCGCAACTGCAAATCTACCAAGACATGGCCGTCCACCTAAACTGACAGGCCGGGCAAGGAGAACATTAATCAGAGAAGCAGCCAAGAGGCCCATGGTAACTCTGGAGGAGCTGCTGAGATCCACAGCTTTGAGAATCTGTCCACAGGACAACTATTAGTCGTGCTCTCCACAAATCTGGCCTTTATGGAAGAGTGGCAAGAAGAAAGACATTGTTGAAAGAAAGCCATAAGAAGTCTCATTTGCAGTTTGTGAGAAGCCATGTGGGGGACACAGCAAACATGTGGAAGAAGGTGCTCTGGTCAGATTAGACCAAAATTTTACTTTTTGGCCTAAAAGCAAAATGCTATGTGTGGCAGAAAACTAACACTGCACATCACCCTGAACACACCATCCCCACCGTGAAACATGGTGGTGGCAGCGTCATGTTGTGGGGATGCTTTTCTTCAGCAGGGACAGGGAAGCTGGTCAAAGTTGAAGGGAAGATGGATGGAGCCAAATACAGGGCAATCTTAGAAGAAAACCTGTTTGAGTCTGCAAAAGACTTGAGACTGGGGCAGAGGTTCACCTTCCAGCAGGAAACGACCCTAAACATACAGTCAGAGCTACAATGGAATGGTTCAGGTAAAAGCATATTCATGTATTAGAATGGCCCAGTCAAAGTCCAGACCTAAATCCAATTGAGAATCTGTGGCAAGACTTGAAAATTGATGTTCACAGACGCTCTCCATCCAATCTGACAGATCTTGAGCTATTTTGTGAAGAAGAATGGGCAAAAATGTCACTCTCTAGATGTGCAAAGCTGGTAGAGATATCCCCAAAAAGACTTGCAGCTGAAATTGCAGCGAAAGGTGGTTCTACAAAGTTTGACTCAGGGGAGCTGAATACAAATGTACGCCACATTTTTATTTGTAAAAATATTTGAAAAACATTTATCATTTTCCCTCCACTTCACAATTATGTGCCACTTTGTGTTGGTCTATCACATAAAATCCCAATAAAATACATTTACATTTTTGGTTGTAACATGACAAAATATGGAAAATGTCATGGGGTGTGAATACTTTTTCAAGGCACTGTATGTGTGCATACACACGTGTGTAATAGAACGCACACATACATGCCCATAGAGAGTACACACAAGTGGTCAGTTCACCATACAGAATGCATCTCTCCATGCACCTTGCAGAAAACTCACGTGGCTAGTGGAAAAAAAGGGGGGCACAATACTCACTATTACAAGAAATGCCCAATAGCCTTCATGGCAAGTTCTTTTAATGAAAGATGCAGGTTTCAAAGAATTAAAAACTAGTTTTTAACAATATAAAGCTTATATAAGACTTGATGAACAGGTTTACATCTATTATAGTCAGTGCATACAGCAGAAGTAGAGATATATACAAGATTTCACCTATTTTCAGTTTCTTCTCTTCTAGCGGATCTCACCTCGTCTCTTCCAGCGTCTGCACCGTGTGACTCTTCCAAGTGGAAAGCAACAAATCACATTTCTTATCTATAAAGCAGAACACAGGATCAGCTCTGTAAACAGATAGATGCTTAGTATAGGAATATCAATGCTCTTCTGCTCAATATTCATTCATTTGTTTTTGCCATTCTACCTATTAGCACATGTTAGTGATCAGTGAGGCCATTATGACTGCACTGCCCCCAGGAACCCACATCACTATATATTGTACAGGACGCTGTGGCTGGGTCCTGGAAGGACGCTACATTTCCCCTCTGTTTGGACTATGGTCCCTTTAACCGCTTCAGCCCCGGAAAATGTTACCCCCTTCCTGACCAGAGCACTTTTTGCGATTCGGCACTGCATCGCTTTAACTGACAATTGCGCGGTCGTGCTACGTTGCACCCAAACAAAATCAATGTCCTTTTTTTCCCCCCACAAATAGAGCTTTCTTTTGGTGGTATTTGATCACCTCTGCGGTTTTTCTTTTTTGCGCTATAAACAAAAAAAGGGCGACCATTTTGAAACAAATGCAATATTATTTACTTTTTGCTATAATAAATATCCCCCAAAAATATATAAAAAAACTATTTTTTTCTCAGTTTAGGCCGATACGTATTCTTCTACATATTTTTGGTAAAAAAAAAAAAATCGCAATAAGCGTATATTGATTGGTTTGCACAAAAGTTATAGCGTCTACAAAATAGCCGATAGATTTATGGCATTTTTATTATTAATTTTTTTTACTGGTAATGGGGGCGATCTGCGATTTTTATCGGGACTGCGACATTATGGTGGACACGTTGGACAATTTTGACACATTTTTGGAACCACTGGCATTTTTACAGCGATCAGTGCTATAAAAATGCATTGATTACTGTAAAAATGTCACTGGCAGGGAAGGGGTTAACCACTAGGGGGCGATCAAGGGGTTAATGTATTCCCTAGTGTGTGTTATAACTGAAGGGGGGAGGGGACTGTGTAAGGAGATGACAGATCGCTGTTCATACTCTGTATGAACAGACGATCTGTCTCTTCTCCCCTCAGAGAACTGGAAACTGTGTGTTTACACACACAGATCCCGGTTCTCCGTGTGCCCCGAGCAATCGTGGGAGCCCAGCGGTGATCGCGAACGCCTGGCACTTGCATTGTCTCCGGCGGCGTGCGCGCCCCTAGTGGCCAAATATAAAAGTGACGCAACATGACAGCGATTCGCGCAGCCGAGCCATGTTGTCGCAGTACAACTGTGGCGGCTGGTCGGCAAGTGGTTAAGGGAACAAAAGGGTTATCTCACCTGTCAGAGGAAGTGGGTTTAAAACAAGACAGGAAGTTGTAGGTGGGTGTGGAGGAGTATAGTGGACACTGTGGACGGTGGACGGTGAATAGCTGTGAAAGCGCATGGCAGTGTCCTGCCCGGAAACCTACTAGCAGGGTAAGTTACCTGCGATACAAAGTAAGACCTCGTCTGGAATATGCAGTTCAGTTTTGGGAACCAGTTCTCAAAAAGGATATCGGGGAACTGGAGAAAGTGCAGAGAAGGGCAACCAAACTGATAAGAGGCATGGAGGAGCTCAGCTATGAGGAAAGATTAGAGGAGATTAAGGGGGTATATGATCACCATGTACAAATATATAAGGGGTCCATATAGGGAACTTGGTGTTGAGTTATTCACTTTACGGTCAACACAGAGGACAAGGGGGCACTCTTTACATCTAGAGGAAAAGAGATTTCATCTCCAAATATGGAAAGGTTTCTTCACAGTAAGAGCTGTGAAAATGTGGAATAGACTCCCTTCAGAGGTGGTTCTGGTCAGCTCAGTAGATTGCTTTAAAAAAGGCTTGGATACTTTCCTAATATCACTGGGTACTGATATTTATAGGTAAAGTTGATCCAGGGAAAATCTGATTGCCTCTCTGGGATCAGGAAGGAGTTTTTCCCCCTGCTGTAGCAAATGGGATCATACTTCTCTGGGTTTTTTATACCATCCTCTGGATCAACTTTGGGTGTAGGATTGGGTATATGGGATTGTATGATATTTTTTTTTTTTTCTTTATGGTTGAACTAGATGTACTTGTGTCTTTTTTCAACCTGATTAACTATGTTACTATGACTTTAACTGCGACAGCAGTTCTGAGCTCTGCAAGTCGATGAGAGTGATATTTCTTTCTGTTATATTTGCTGCTGTGAAGCTGTTTAAGTTTAATACACCTCCTTTTGATTGAAAAGCCTGTGTCCTGAGATCTAACTGGTTCCCTGAACTGTACAATATATTTATACATTCACCGGCCACTTTATTAGGTACACCTTGCTAGTACCGGGTTGGGCCCCCTTTTGCCTTCAGAACTGCCTTCATTCTTAATGCATAGATTCAACAAGGTGTTGGAAACATTCCTCAGAGATTTTGGTCCATAGTGACATGATAGCATCACGCAGTTGCTGCAGATTTGTCGGCTGCACATCTATGATACCAATCATGCTGTGTATGAATCTATCCATTATGCATATAGGGGGTGACGAGTATAGGGGGGGCGGTGCCCAGGCGGCCCTAATGGATGGACGCCCCTGCTTGGTTGTAACGAGTGGTTATTTGAGTTTATGTTTCCGTTTTATCATCTGGAACCAGTCTGTCCATTCTCCTCTGACCTCTGACATCAACAAGGCATTTTCCTCCACACAAATTCCGCTCACTGGATATTTTCTATTTTCTGGACCATTCTCTGTAAACCCGAGAGATGGTTGTGTGTTAAAATCCCAGTAGATCAGCAGTTTTTGAAATACTCAGATCAGCCGTCTGGCACCAACAACCATGCTACGTTCAAAGTCACGTAAATCCCATTTCTTCCCCATTCTGATGCTCAGTTTGAACTTCAGAAAGTCGTCTTCACCACGTCTGTGTAATTTCTCAGATGTGTGGTATTTGCGGTGGATAATGAACAACTGGGTACGTTTTTGAGAGGAGGAGAGTGACACATAATTGCGGGGTATAAATGACTCCACTTCTAGACCAATTTGAGAAGCCCTGTAGTTTGTTTAGTTCTGGGTAATTTTGGTTATTCCAAACACGTGACGAGTTAGTGTAGCCAGTATATTGTAGAAGTTGGTTTTATTCCATATTCTATCTATAAGTAGTAATGTGGGGTATGGGGTCAATGCCCCCAGCACACCTGCCTTTATGCACTCCACAAGTCCATCGCCAAATATCTGCGTGTGTACAATGTTCCGAATAGGTTAGAAGGGCTCAGGGTACAGCCAGCCCGTTAGGTGCAGCAGTTGAGCCGCCACAAAGTAGTAAAATGGGTTAGGGACTGCCAGGCCACCCGAGTCCTTTGCTTCCTGTAGAGTTTCTAATTTAATTTTTGGAACCTGCTTCCTCCATATCAATGTGCGAAAAATGGTATTGCATTTTTTAAACACATGGATAGGGATCCAGAGAGGGGCATTGTGGAGCTCATATAATAGCTGTGGGTTCCCAATCCTTTTTATTAAGATGCAGCGGCTGACTACGGATAGTGGCACCTTAATCCAGCTAGTTGTTTTTTCCTGAAATTGTTTAGGAAGGATTTCTAAATCCGTATTCAACAGGGAGATGGATCCATAGGATTCGGGTTTGTCAGGCTCTTTCCATGGCTTTAAAAGGACCACCACCACTGCCTCATACATAGATCTCGTCAAAGAATCTAAGGAAAACACCTCTGTAATTGTATATAATAACTCCGGTAGGAGTATTCCTCCAAATTTTTTGTACAATTCAATTGGCAGACCGTCATTCCCTGGGGCCTTCGAGTTCGGGAACGTGGCCAGTGCAAGTTGCAATTCCTCGAGGGTGAGAGGTATATTTAAAAGTTTCCTGTCTGCCTCTTGCAGCTGGGGGAGAGTCCAGGAAATGTGTCAACTCGTCTACAGGGTAAGATACCTTAGAGGAGTATAGATCCTGGAAGAAGAAGCAGAACTCCTTCAGGATGGAGGGTCTATCTGTAACCGTCTGTGTTGGTGATGTGGCTATGCTATGTATCACTTGAGGAGGTTGTTGGGACCTGGCTATCATGGATAGCATTTGGCCAGTTTTCTCACCCTCTTCAAAATCCGTTTGAGAGGTAAAAAATCATTTGTTGTCAGCTTGTTGTTGAAGTATAGTGCTGTAGAGTTTCTGTGCTTCTATCCACTGCCTCTCGTGTTCAGGCGTAGGAGTTCGCAGAAATATTTCCTCCGCTTTCCCCACCGCCTGACTGGCATCCCTGGCCCACTGTCTGCTCCTGGTCTTAATCGTATTAATTTCTTTAATGCACATCCCTCTAATACACTACGCCAGGTGCAGCTGAAGGTTTATTAACCTCCAGAAAGTAGTTGATGTATACCTGCATACTGTCCTTGTCAGTGAATAGCTGGAGCCAAAATGGGTTTAACTTCCAATGGACAGGCAGGTGTGCTTTATGGAAATTTAAACTAAGCTGCACCGGGGAGTGGTCGGACAGGCCCCTGGCCAGATACGTTACTACAGAGTCATAGCGGTAAGTCAAGTCATTCCCCAGTGCAAAGTCTATATGCGATAGCGTAGAGTGGGTCAGTGAATGGCAGGAGAACTGGGCCTGGAGGGGGGATTTACATCTCCAAAGATCCGCCAGCCCGAGTTCAGTTATAAATTTAGCTAAGGGGGTACTCAGTCTGGGGCCCTGGGGAGAGCATTTTTTATGCACATCAAGGGAGGTGTCCAGTGCGCTGTTAAAGTCGCCTAGGACATATACCGGGAGCTGGGGGTGTTTGGCTAAAAATCTAGATAGACATTGTAATACCGTTAGTGTAAAGGGCAGAGGAACATAAATATTAGCAATAATACAAACATGACACTCACCAGAACAACAAATCTCCCTTCAGAGTCTATGTGTGCATCATGCTTAGCGAATGCAGCAGTTCTGGAAAACAGTATACTGTCCCCTCCGGAGTATCTGGTATGCACAGAGTGGTACTGTATAGGGTATTTAGACATATGTAGTAGATGGGTAGTGTCCAGTGGCGGCTGCTGAAGTTTTAGCATGGGGGGGTGCCAGACCCCGCCCTTCCTTTTTGACCCCTCCCACTTGGTGAAAATGGGCGTGGTTTCAGATAAATAGTGGGCGTGGCTCTTAGTGTTATAGCGTTAGCATCTGAGATGAACGAGGGATGGAGGGAGAGGGAGAGAGGGATGGAGGGACAGCAGGCCCAGATCCTACACAACAATAGAAATATGTGTATTCTAGAAAGTTTAACCATCAGCAGATAAAGCTACTCCAAACACCTGGTGTTAGCACTTCAATCATCCCGGCACCATGGTTGTTATGGTGTCAGGATAATTGAAGCGCATTATTTCTATTATTACATTGTAATATAAAATTAAACTCACCATAATGCAGAATCAGTGGGAGCCCTGAGCGTGTCACTAGCCACGTCGCCTGCCACCAGATGCCAACAGGCGTCCCCAGCAGAGTCCGTCCTTACATGCAGCCTGTGTCACATCAAATGCAGCCTCTGTCCCCCCCAAATGCAGCCTCTGTTCCCACAAATGCAGCCTTTGTTCCCCCAAATGCAGCCTCTGTGCCCCTCCCCAAATGCAGTCTCTGCCCCCCCAAATGCAGCCTCTGTCCCACCCCCCCAAATGCAGCCTCTGTCCCCCCCCAAATGCAGCCTCTGTCCCCCCCAAATGCAGCCTCTGTTCCCCCAAATGCAGCCTCTGTCCCCCCAAATGCAGCCTCTGCCCCCCCTAAATGCAGCCTCTGTTCCCCCAAATGCAGCATGCCTGTGTCCCATTAAATGCAGCATGCCTGTGTCCCATTAAATGCAGCATCTGTTCCCCCAAATGCAGCCTCTGTTCCCCCCCCAAATGCAGCCTCTGCCCCCCCCTAAATGCAGCCTCTGTTCCCCCAAATGCAGCATGCCTGTGTCTCATTAAATGCAGCATGCCTGTGTCCCATTAAATGTTAAATGCAGCATGCCTGTGTCCCATTAAATGCAGCCTCTGCCCCCCCCCCAGATGCAGCCTCTGCCCCCCCAAATGCAGCCTCTGTCCCCCCCCAATACAGCCTCTGTCCCCCCCTAAATACAGCCCCTGCCCCCCCCAAATGCAGCCTCTGCCCCCCCATTACAGCCTCTGTCCCCCCCATGCAGCCTCTGTCCCCCCCAAATGCAGCCTCTGCCCCCCCCAAATACAGCCTCTGTTCCCCCAAATGCAGCCTCTGCCCCCCCCAATGCAGCCTCTGTCCCCCTCCAAATGCAGCCTCTGCCCCCCCAATGCAGCCTCTGTCCCCCCCCAAATGCAGCCTCTGTCCCCCCCAAATGCAGCCTCTTCCCCCCCCAATACAGCCTCTGACCCCCCAAATGCAACATGCCTGTGTCCCATTGAATGCAGCCTCTGTCACTTCAAACCCCTCCCTTCTCTTCACAGCGGTACTTACCTTGCTGTCTCCTCTCCTGCGGTGTCTCCTTCACACTGGCAGCGGCGATGGCATACTTCCTGTTTCCTCTCTCGAGCGCAATGGGAGAAAGAAACAGGAAGTGACATCTAACTCAGGTCAGATGTCAATCAAATCTGAAGCACCGCGTAGCTTCCGCCCGGCGCCTGCAGTATATATTACTATACTATATTACTAAAGCCTATTTACTATATAAATAGGCTTTATCAGCACTTCCTCCTTTCCTCTCTGTATGTTCTCCTCAACTGCTGGGTTTTCGAGCGTGCTCCCTGCATCACGGCTTCAAAGGAACTACAATTCATTTGATGCTTAGCGGCATTGCGCATGTGCAGTGCCGCTTTTTCGCTGTGTGACGACGAACCTGAGCCACACTTCCACTTCAGCAAAAAAAGGGGGCCGAGTAGGGCAGAGTAAAGGCGGGGCTGTGCTGACATGGTCATTCAGATTACAATAGCAAGGCGTGGGAGGCGGAGCTACAGCGTCTTAGGCACGCCCGCGGCTCCCCTGCCTCCTGTGCCTGTGAACGCACACAGCGTCTCCCCACAGGGATGTAGTCCCAAGGGAGGGGGGCGAGCGCGCTGACTAACCCCCAGCCAGAACAGCTCGGATGATGGGGGCAAGCTTCTAGAGGAGGAACAGGAAGTTGAAAACTCATTTACAAAGGAAAAACAAAGGAAAAGGTAAGTGAACCAACAGTACACTACCTTAAAGGAACGTTTTTAGAAAATAAAAAACGAACCTTTAGTATCACATTAACTTCAGCTGATAATTCAGTGAGAGAGGAGCCATAAGTGTGGACTGCTGTGAGAATGTCCTGCAGTGAGGGCTCATTGTGTCCAGTGTCAGAGGGGCCAGCTATGTCAGAAGCAGGGAGAAGGGAGGATGGATTACTCACTGCGCCCCCTGAGGCCGTGGGCGCCATTTTCTCTGCCACATGGTGTGCTGATTGTGGAGGCTTCACAGGAGGCACGGTTTAGCAGGGTAGGAGGGGCGGGGCTGCTGCCCGGTCTTAGGACTGTCAGGATCGTGTGTGAACTGAGCCAGTTTGGCCGCTGCCGAGGCATAGGACTCGTTCCCTGCGCGCTGCTGGAGCAGGAATCCGCCATTTTGGGCCACTCTGTCGGCAGGGAAGCTCTCCTCTTTCCTCTTAGTCATCCCTGCTTTAGCTGTGTTGCAACTGGGTGTCACTGTAGGGGTGGCTACGCATCAGGAGCGAAGTGTCCGGTCTATTGCGGCGGTATGTTGGGCTCACAACAGGATTGTGTGGGTCAGGATGCTGGAGCTAGTGTGAGACACGTCCGCTCACATGAACGTCCAAGCCACGCCCCCCCAGGTTTATTTTAATTTATCTTTTTCAACACAGTTTATATGAGTGTGTCTGGTGCTAGCAGCTGAATGTAATCAAGACACCCCCTCACACATGAGGGTTGTTTTATTGGATCCCTAGGCCCCTTTCAAACCTATGGATCCGTACTCAGCCATCCACTTGCTCAGCGGGGGATCGCTCCATTGATCCCCGCTGAGCCGGCGGATGACAAGTCCGTCTCAGCACACTGTGCAGGGACAGACCTGTCAGATCTCCGCTCTCCTCTATGGGGATCGGATGATTACGAACCGCCTGTCCGTTTTCATCTGATTCGATCTGCCAGACGGAGGGAAAATAGGACATCCATTCGTCTGGATTTTGCAGAGCAGATCGGTTCAGGGCGGATCGTATGTCAGCGGACATGTCACCGCTGACATCCGTCGCTCCATAGAGATGTATGGAGCGACCGTTCAGATCCACTGAAAAAACTGACAGGCGGATCTGAACACGGCTTGTGGACAGCCTCCCCAGAAGAGTTGAAGGAGTTATAGCTGCAAAGGGTGGGCCAACTTCAATTTGAACCCTACGGACTAAGGCTTGATTCACACTAATGCGTTTTTTGATGCATTTTGCAGAAATGCAGGGACATTTTTTAACATGGGTTGCTATGGAACATGTTCACATCAATGCATTTTTGTGCCTCTGCATTTTTGGAAACGCAAAATGCAGCGTTTGCATGTAATAGAATTCAATGGGCATGCAAGAAAAACGCAAGTCCAGAATTTTTGATGCGTTTTTGATGCGTTTTGCATTTAGCGTTTGTTTTTGGAAGCAGCATGTGATCAAACACCTGCCCTTTAAAAATAAACTACCCAGCATGCCTTGAGAACCAGCAAATCCCAGTTGGGACTACAGCAAACATGGTGAGGACTCAGCATCTGATCAGCCTGGTGAGGCCAAGAACATATCTGTACACTCCTGCTGATCCCCAACACAAGGATCGTAAAAAAACGGGACCAGGGGTGGCTTGAAATTGCCAAGGAGCTGTATCCACAATGGGATAGTTTCTCCAAGAAGCAAGCAGACATGAAATGTAAGTAAGATAGAAAAAGTTTATTTTTTGTTAAAAAAAAGATAGAAAAAGTTTACACACACTTGGTCCAAATTTCCTTAAAATTGGGCCAAATTTCCTTAAAATTGGGCCAAATTTCATTAGAATTGGGCCAAATTTCCCTAAAATTGGGCCAAATTTCCTTAAAATTGGCCCAAATTTCCCTAAAATTGGTACAAATTTCCTTAAAATTTGGCCAATTCTTAAGAATTTGTGTTGAATTCTCCTGAATTTGTGTTGAATTCTGCCGAATTTTGTATAATTATGCGGAATTTCCTAAAACTCAGCCGAATTTATAACAACTTAAACTACAAAAGAATAGAAAAAGAATTAATAGAGAATAGAAGAAAATATAAAGAATATAACCATTATTCTCTTTCTATTTTATTCTATTCTTTTCTCTTATTTTTATATTCTTTTTTTTTAATTTTCTATTATCATGTTTTAAATTAGAATTATATATTTTTACTTTGAGTAAATTCTGTTAATTTCCCTTTTTTTGCATTTGAATTGATTAGAATTTCTGTGTCCTATTTTCAAAAAATTCTTACAAATTTGACAAACTGCACATGTCTAGTCACTATCCAGTAATTGTAGCGCCCAAAGTGTAGGAGATTAAAATGTCCCTTTGTTTCTAAAGTTAATAGACCTTTGCATATTGTGTGTTCAGCCTTTGGTCCTGCTGGTTCTAGCATGCCTCTACCTTTGTCAGTGATGCTTGTAACTGTCAGCCTTGCAATGCTTCATGGGACTTGTATTTCCCTAACTGTATTTTTTAAATAATAATTTTAATAGTATCTTAATGTCAGATACACATTTTTCAATGCAGTCAAAAAAAGTAGAGCAGAGCTTGAAACATTGAACAAACATAAGCTTTCCAAAAAACCACATTCACAATGTTTAGAAGATCTGTCAAATTTGGTCTATCTAGGCTATTGTATCTAGCTGCCATGGCAGCTGACCTTCTGGAGACATGAAATATGAGCAGAAATTTTCTCGGAAAGCAGCACCACTCTTGCTGCCCAGAGTGGATCTCATTTCAGCTCTTGTCATGGTCTGATTGGCAAGGGTGTCCTCAATTTGGAACCTTGTCATGCTCTCAAATACAATTATAGAGAGCACAAGTAGCTTTCACAGCCTGTATAGCGTGTTGCTTCTTTAGATATATTGGTGTGTGCAACAAACGCCATTTGTTGGCCAGTATGCCAAAAGCACATTCAACAACTCTCCTGGCCCGAGTGAGTCTATATTTGAACATACTTTTTTTGGGGCTCAAAGAGTGGCTTGAATATGGTCTGAGAAGGTGTTCCCCTAGCGCAAATGCTTCATCAGCCACAAACACATACAGCATTGCAGGCCCACTAGTTCCAGGGAGTGGTATATTGGCTGGTAGTCCCAGCTTATTTTCTTGCAGAATATGCCCTAAGGTTGAGTGGGTAAATATACTGGAGTCTGAACTTCTGCCATAGGACCCTATATCGACATATACAAAACGGTAATTGGCATCTGCCATTGCAAAAAGCACAAATTAAAATTTTTTTATAGTTATAAAAGCTGCTGCCACTGCCTACTGGCTTCTGGATGCGTATATGCTTTCCGTCAATAGCACCCACGCAAGTTTTGGAAATTGCACTGCTGCCAGAAGATATCTGTTATCTTTGCCCATTCATTAGTTGTAGGTTTCAGGAAGACCACCTCTTTAAGAACGCCCCAAATGATGGAGCACGTGTCCCGGATTAGGTAGCTAGCAGTTGATTTCCCAATTAAGAACTGAAAATGCAGACTAGAAATGGAGTGTCCAGTTGCCAGGTATCTGAAATTATAACAAAAATATGTTTTCATAGTTTTGCAGTAAAAGCTTTGCAAACCAGATGGCATAGCACCAAGGATAGCTTTCATAGTCATTTAAAAAAGGAACGGAGTATGAGAAGTAGTTCAGCTGCAAAGTCCTTCACACCGTACTCGTATGCCAAAGACCTTGAATTTTTGAGACCCATTCTGGAGATGCAAAGGTAATTTTTCTAAAAAGTGTATTATGAAACTGTGTTTCTGTCCAATTATTACCTGCCCCCCTAAAGCACAGACACCTGCTGGGACGATGAACCTGCAGAAGAAGACTCCACAGCGCCAACACAGGAGCCTCCAAACCCAGGATCTCCAAATCAGCAAATGGCTGAGATACAGTATCTCGCAAAAGTGAGTACACCCCTCACATTTTTGTATATATTTTATTATATCTTTTCATGTGAAAACACTGAAGAAATGACAGTTTGCTACAATGTAAAATAGTGAGTGTACAACTTGTATAACACTGTAAATTTGCTGTCCCCTCAAAATAACTCAACACACAGCCATTAATGTCTAAACTGCTGGCAACAAAAGTGAGTACACCTCTAAGTGAAAATGTCCAAATTGGACCCAATTAGCCATTTTCCCTCCCCGGTGTCAAGTGACTCGTTAGTGTTACAAGGTCTCAGGTGTGAATGGGGAGAAGGTGTGTTAAATTTGGTGTTATCGCTCTCACTCTCTCATACTGGTCACTGGAAGTTTAACATGGCGCCTCATGGCAAAGAACTCCCTGAGGATCTGAAAAAAAGAATTGTTGCTCTACATAAAGATGGCCTAGGCTATAAGAAGATTGCCAAGACCCTGAAACTGAGCTGCAGCACGGTGGCCGAGACCATACAGCGGTTTAACAGGACAGGTTCCACTCAGAACAGGCATCACCATGGTCGACCAAAGAAGTTGAGTGCATGTGCTCAGCGTCATATCCAGAAGTTATGTTTGGGAAATAGACGTATGAGTGCTGCCAGCATTGCTTCAGAGGTTGAAGGGGTGGGGAGTCAGCCTGTCAGTGCTCAGACCATACACCGCACACTGCATCAAATTGGTCTGCATGGCTGTTGTACTAGAAGGAAGCCTCTTCTAAAGATGATGCACAAGAAAGCCTGCAAACAGTTTTCTGAAGAGAAGCAGACTAAGGACATGGATTACTTGTACCATGTCCTGTGGTCTGATGAGACCAAGATAAACCTTTTTGGTTCAGATGGTGTCAAGCGTGTGTGGCAGCAACCAAGTGAGGAGTACAAAGACAAGTATTTCTTGCCTACAATCAAGCATGGTGGTGGAAGTGTCATGGTCTGTAGCTGCATGAGTGCTCCTGGCACTGTGGAGCTACTGTTCATTGAGGGAACTATGAATGCCAACATGTACTGTGACATACTGAAGCAGAGCATGATCCCCTCCCTTCAGAGACTGGGCCGCAGGGCAGTATTCCAACATGATAACGACCCCAAACACACCTCCAAGATGACCACTGTCTTGCTAAAGAAGCTGAGGGTAAAGGTGAGGGACTGGCCAAGCATGTCTCCAGACCTAAACCCTATTGAGCATCTGTGGGGCATCCTCAAATGGAAGGGGGAGGAGCACAAGGTCTCTAACATCCACCAGCTTAGTGATGTCTCCAAGGAGGAGTGGAAGAGGACTCCAGTGGCAACCTGTGAAGCTCTGGTGAACTCCATGCCCAAGAGGGTTAAGGCAGTGCTGATAAATAATGGTGGCCACACCAAATATTGACACTTTGGGCCCAATTTGGACATTTCCACTTAGGGGTGTACTCACTGTTGCCAGTGGTTTAGTTATTAATGGCGGTGTGTTGAGTTATTTTGAGGGGACAGCAAATTTACACTGTTATTCAAGCTGTACACTCACTACTTTACATTGTAGCAAAGTGTAATTTCTTCAGTGTTGTCACATTAAAAGATATAATAAAATATTTACAAAAATGTGAGGGGTGTACTCACTTTTGTGAGATACTGTAGCTGGAGAAGAGGAACAAGAGGAGGGGGGGCTGCTGCACCAGTGCACAATTTGCGCACAACTAAGAGGGGGGGTGCCACCAAACAGGCAGATGAAAAAGAGTCTGAGAAAATGTACACTTTATTAAAGGATCTGTCAGATCGTTTTACCGGGCAATTGTCTCTCTCCCAAATATTTGTGAATACTCTTGTGCCCTATTTTGACCAGGTGCCCGATGCCCTGAAAATGGATATGCAAATTTCTGTGATGCAGAGTATCAAGTCATATATCCCCAGTCCCCAAAACAGTTTCCAGACAGACAGAAATCTTCCACTGCAGCCAACGTAGACAGCCACTTATGCTTCTTTACCAAACCCCCCATTATATTACCAGATGCCTATGCAACAAAGTTACAGACCAGGAAATCAATACCCATCTAGACCAACACTTAGACAGCTTGATCACCAACAACCTCCTCTACCATCTGCACTTGGGCCACCAGGATCCTGTTTTGGAGCACCAGATGTGGGCGATAGGGGGCCACCTTACCGTTTAATAAATGCTCCAAGTCTTGCTCAGGACCAGCACTGGAGAAAGTGCTCCTTCTTTGTCCTCCCAGCAACCTGAAGCATCCCAAGACCCATTTACTTATCATACTTTATAACTAAAAATCCTAGTTCTGTTTTTTTTTTATTTAATAATAAAAATACATATGGTGGAACTAAAATAATTTTTATGTTGAAAACAATTTTGCTTTTGAAAGAATGAAGCAGTTGTACATGTTATATGTTTGTGTCAAAATTCTAACTTAAAATCATAAATAATTTTTTTTGGTGAAATATACACTTAGTGTGCCTGTTTATTTGATTAACGCTTTGTGGGTTAAAGTATAAACCAAAAAGTCCAGAATTACCTCAATGTAATAATTAGCCTTTCAACTGGTGGAATGCGGTCCCTGAAAGATGTGTTCTGACATTGCAGCTTGCTGCTGAGTAAACCAAGCAAAGCATCAAAACTGTGTGGTCAAAAAAGGCCATTGAAAAAACCACAAGCGCAATGTCACCTATACAAGCACCTACATTGAGCCTATTTAGTCAGTAGATTTCACTTTAAAAATTGGTTTAGGGTTAGGGTTAAAATTTGGGTTAGGGTTAAGACTAAAGCTAACCCAACTTTTAACCCTAACCCTAACCCTACTTTTAACCCTAACCCTACTTTTAACCCTAACCTCACCTGACTTTTAACACTAACCCTAACCCTACTTTTAACCCTAACCCGACTTTTAACCCTAACTCGACTTTTAACCCTAACCCTACTTTTAACTCTAACCCTAACCCGACTTTTAACACTAACCCTACTTTTAACACTAACCCAACTTTTAACACTAACCCTACTTTTAACACTAACCCAACTTTTAACCCTAACCCTACTTTTAACCCTAACCCTAAGTCAACTTTTAAACATAACCTAACTCTAAACATGGGCTCGGAGGTCATTGTAAATTATCCAGAATTGCCCTCTCTGCTCCCTATTGGCAATCACTGGATGCACCCAAAATCTACGTTTTCTCCTTTGTTCCTCTTCTTCGGCTTCCTCTTCAAACAAAACTGCAGCAGTAGCTGTGGCTAATGCTAGAAAAAAGGACATTGAAGCCAGGATAATCTAAGCACCAAAAGACACCAAGACTAGGGAGGAAGCAGGAAGTACTAATGTCACCTGACATTCTGTGATATAAGCAGTGATGTTTTCCAATTGGTCCTTTATAAAACGCAAAATGAAATCCGCAAAACGCAAATCACGGCAAAAACGCATGTTCAAAAACGCACAAGCACCACACAAACCACTGCAGAAACGTTCAAAAGCAAAATGCATAGATGTGAATCGAGCCTAATGCCGCTAAAAAACTAGCGGAATTTCCGTCGGAAAAATCCTGGATGGTTTTTCTGACTGAATTCCACTCAAGCTTGGCTTGCATACACACAGTCACACAAAAATTCGCTGAACTTTCGACCGTCAAGAACGAGGTGACGTACAACACTACAACGAGCCAAGAAAATGAAGTTCAATTCTTCCCAGCATGTGTCGAATTGTTTCCGAGCATGCGTAGGAATTTTGCACGTTGCAATTGGTACAGACGATCGGAATTTCCGATCTGAACTTTTTCCGACAGAAAAATTGAGAACATGCTCCCAATCTTTTTCTGGCTGGAATTCCGCCAGCAAAAGTCTGATGGAGCGTACACACGGTCTCATTTTCGGACCAAAAGCTCTCATCGGACTTTTGCTGGTGGAATTTCCGCTCGTGTGTACGGGGCATTACAGTTTTTTCCCTTGGTCACCCCATCGTTGGCAAGGAGGGGCCGGTAGCACTGTAGACACCTCTTTTAAAGGCTCCTCAAAACCTCTTAGTTTATCAAAATAAACTCAGAATCCAACGGGAGGAGTCGCCGGTCGAATCAAGTTATTGCAGTTAATAAAAGGTAAAAAACCAGGCTTAGACTCTACTCAGCAATAAATACCAGAGGACAGCTCAGCATAACACATGAAAGTTAACAATCAATATATAATTTTATTATATTTTCTAGAAAAAAACACAAAGAACACATACATAATAAAAATACAAAGAATATTGGCCAACGTGTTAAAAACAACAAAGCCTGGCCCCCATGTTCCCCATTTAGGTACTTCTAGAGATTAGGACCATAGTCCAGGACTGCTCGACATTCAACTCCGGATGCAAAGATGATAATACAAAATAAATAATTCACCCTCCTGTGTGTGGACTCTGTTGCATGGGTTACACCTCAGGACTAACCCCTAAAGATTCAGATACCCCTGTGTCTGTATAGTATAGTCCACCGCAAATATTCAGGTGACAAGGAGAGTAAAAAAAGGAAGTCTATGCCACATTTGGAATACAGTTTATAGTAAGTAAACAGTTCTTATATCAAAGACAATGACTCCAGTCCAACATAAAGTGATCCAGGCATACATCTCTTAATTAGTAAATAATGCTTGTAGAACAGGATAATGAACCATCCATATAATGCGTGGATGGGTCCCAGTTACCACCTTAACATAAGCAATAACACAAACAGAATAATCACAAGTCCATGCATCTTCCCATATGGCACATGAACCTGTGGCCTGAGGTGTTACACCCTTCAATGATCAATTGGTAGGTACCAGCTATGGCCCCAACACACTAAATAATATAGAGAGGTGGTAACAAGTCCATGCATCCACATAAAAAAAGTTGGTTATTTATCAGTCCAGGATCCTAGGCTGCAGTCAATGCTAGCACCACAGGGGGTAAGGGAAGCCAGGCTTTTGAAGTGCTTGACTGGTTTCGCTGGTCAAGCTGGCTACATCAGAGGCCACAAACAACTTACCGGGGCAGAATCTGCCAATAAATGCCATTCAAAATAGATGCCATGCTTGCCAATACATAATGTCATGATGCATGCCACGCAGTGACGCCATGATGCAAGCACGTTATATGGTGATGTCATGATGCATACATGCGTGGCGGCATCCTGACGCAACTCGATCAAGTCAAACGTGTGCTACGATGCAAGACTATGCTGCCATTTCAAGATACAGCACCAGATGGAAAATATAAAAGTACATAAATAATGACAAGCATTAAACATGGTGGAACCCTGCCCCAGATAAACACCCAATTCAACAAATTAACATTTATAACAAATGCTAATTAAGTAGTGCCTCTGGTTTAGCTAATTATGTCAGCATCAATAAATAAATAGATCAAAAACACACAAAATTCAAAAATAACCATATACTTAACTGTCCACTGAAAAATCACTACGTGACAGAATTCAGAGAGTAGTGGTTAATGATTCTTACTCTGAATGGTCTAAGGTTATCAGTGGTGTACCCCAAGGTTCAGTGCTGGGACACTTACTCTTTAATACCTTAATAAATGATATTGGGTCTGGGATCAAAAGTAACATTTCTGTCTTTGCAGATGACACCAAGCTATGCAGTGGAATAATGTCCTTACAGGATGTCTCCAATTTACAAGCCGACCTCAATGCACTGTCCGATTGGGCATCTATGTGGCAGATGAGGTTTAATGTTGATAAATGTAAAGTTATGCACTTGGGGGCTAAGAATATTCACGCATCATACATACTAGGGGAAGTACAACTGGGGGAATCAATGGTGGAGAAAGATCTGGGGGTTTTGGTAGATCATAAGCTCAATAATAGCATGCAATGCCAAGCTGCGGTTTCCAAAGCGAGCAAAATCCTTTCTTGTATTAAGAGAGGTATGGACTCCAGAGAGAGAGATATAATTTTGCCCCCCTGTACAAATCATTAGTAAGACCTCATCTGGAATATGCAGTTCAGTTTGGGCACCAGTTCACAAAAAGGATATCAGGGAACTGGAGAAAGTGCAGAGAAGGGCAACCAAACTGATAAGAGGCATGGAGGAGCTCAGCTATGAGGAAAGATTAGAGGAACTGAATTTATTCACTCTTGAGAAGAGGAGAATAAGGGGGGATATGATCACCATGTTCAAATATATAAGGGGTCCATATAGTAAACTTGGTGTTGAGTTATTCACTTTAAGGTCAACACAGAGGACAAGGGGGCACTCTTTAGACTGGAGGAAAAGAGATTTCATCTCCAGATACGGAAAGGTTTCTTCACAGTAAGAGCTGTGAAAATATGGAATAGACTCCCGCCAGAGGTGGTTCTGGCCAGCTCAGTAGATTGCTTTAAGAAAGGCCTGGATTCATTCCTAAATGTACATAATATAACTGGGTACTGACATTTATAGGTAAAGTTGATCCAGGGAAAATCCGATTGCCTCTTGGGGGATCAGGAAGGAATTTTTTCCCCTGCTGTAGCAAATTGGAGCATGCTCTGCTGGTTTTTTTTGCCTTCCTCTGGATCAACTGTGGGTATAGAATTGGGTCTATTGGATTGTACAATATTTTTTTTTATGGTTGAACTGGACGGACTTGTGTCTTTTTTCAACCTGACTAACTATGTAACTATGTATAAAAAAAAAACAAAAAACAAAAAACAACTCAGGCTGTCATTCAGGCTCCCAAATTCATTCAGTTTCTTTTTGGAGCACTAATTGGTCAAAATTGTCCTTTCTGCGTTTTTTTGAGATCAGCTCCAACACCCAGCATTTTAACAAACTCTCATCCCTGTTATATACCAAGAAAAAGTGTCTGGCTACCGGGGATTTTAGATGATATGTAGAGATGTAATAAATGTGGTCCTACAATCTCCTGCAAACTGTCCTGATTGTCTTGTCGATGTAAAAGGTACTACAGGCGCAAGTCAGGACGTAGATCACATCCACCGAGTTGCAGTCCACATCCCCTCTGCACCTAAGGGTCCTCCCCATGGACAAAGTTAGGATGTCTCCCTCTATCATAAATTCACAGAAATTGCAGGAGCCAGACCTCTTTAACCTCTTCATCCCTCTATAACCAGTGTATATATATATATATATATATATATATATATATATATATATATATATATATATATATATATATATATATTTATTATTATTATACATGATTTATATAGCGCCAACAGTTTACGCAGCGCTTTCCAATGTAGAGGGGGACAGCACAATTACAGTACAGTTCAATACAGAAGAGACAGGAGGGCCCTGCTCGTAGAGCTTACATTCTAAAGGGAGGGGGTGGTGGTACAAAAGGTAATAGATGCGGGAAATGATTTGATGGGGGTGTATTTGATGGGGTATATATATACATACATATATATATATATATATATATATATACACTGTATATATCCTTCAAAATAGAAAGTGATCGACACTTGAGCACAATAAAAAAAACTGTATGACCAAACTATGAAAAACCTTCAAAACATTACGTCAGGAGGTGTGACGGGTATCATTGCCTTCAGATTGTTTTTGCTGTGAATTTTGTTTTTTTATCCAGCAGAATTGAGTTGTGGATCCTTGAAAAAGTCACGTGGCCAGTGACGTAACACCTAGGAGGAGCCGGTGACATCACTCCCGATCACGTCCGAGACTGGAAGTAGGGATTTTATTGATACTGCTTGCTTTTAATCTAGATGTAAGGTATTATGTTTTAATAAAACCATTTCTTCTTTAAAATTACTATACTATGGAGTTCTTATTTGTCTTGTATGGCCTGTGAATGGAGGAGAGGAGGAGAGATCTAATACAGCATAGTGGATATTTATCCCGACTACTGAGCCATATACCACAACTCTGGACTTATGCCTTAAGGAGAGGAGATGAAAGTGGAATGTGATTTTCCATGAAAGGAAACCTATATTAAAGCCTTGTCAGTCCCACTGTGGATTGTGATGCAGGACAGAAGAGGAGAGTGGAATGTGAACTGCCGTTAAGCTCCACTAGATCTGTTGGGATCTTTGTTTTAGGTAAGCTGCTAGGGCACACTCCTGGTGGATAACTGGATGGTGGGAGAAATTGTGTTCACAACTTTCAAAAACTGTTTTTTGAGCACTTGATTTTCACATCTCATCACTTTTTGATGCACATGCACTTGATTGTCTGTGACTTATTTTACTATTTTTTTTAAATGTAAAATTAGATGAATATCTGCATTTTATCACGGTTTCACATATTATCGCATATTATCTCATATTACTGCATTTTTGTTTTTTTTCAATTTGGGATAGTCATACATGCATACTTGTCTTTTTTTGTTGAATAGCTTCTTGAATTAGCGCATTGTATCACTGTTTCACACATTTATTTTGTATATTAGTTTTGGTTGGTTGTGAGATCCATAGCAGCACACAAGTACTTCACATTTCATGTAAATTTCTCCCCCTTACCCTGTAGTTGGCTCTGATTGAGGCTCCTGTCACATTAACAGAGATGCACTGTGATGTCATCTCTGGTCACATGGTATGTCAGATGGGCTGGTCCACGGGAGCCTTTGGTACTTTAAAAGAGAGATGCTGCTTAAACAGGTCTGTTTTGAGAAAGGGGTATTTATACACCCCCAAACACTGGATTGTGGACCTCTTTTTTTCTTAATCTGATTGTTATTCCATTGGGTAATACTTTATACTTGCTTCTATTTGTATGTACTGTATATATATGCCTGGGCCCATCCGTATAACTGTACTCTGTCTCATATATGGGCTGCACTCCAATTGTATACTCACTGTGTATATGTTGTACATTACAGTTGTTCCTTTTGTATAGTTGGGCCTGTTTAGGCAGAATCCACAAACAACAACATACCATTGAGCAGTTCCACTCACATCACGAACCAAACCAATGCTCAGGGCTATTATTTATTGCGCCAGTTTTGCACCTATATATGCAGGAAACAAAGTACACCTTGACATTTGCATTTATATTGGGAGTGAGGGTGTCATGGTCTGGGGCTGCATGAGTGCTGCCGGCACTGGGGAGCTATAGTTCATTGAGGGAACCATGAATGCCAACATGTACTGTGACATACTGAAGCAGAGCATGATCCCCTCCCTTCGGAGACTGGGCCACAGGGCAGTATTCCAACATGATAACAACTCCAAACACACCACCAAGATGACCACTGCCTTGCTAAAGAAGCTGAGGGTAAAGGTGATGGACTGGCCAAGCATGTCTCCAGACCTAAACCCTATTGAGCATCTGTGGGGCATCCTGAAACAGAAGGTGGAGGAGCGCAAGGTCTCTAGCATCCACCAGGCTCGGACTGGGACAAAAAATAGGCCCAGGCATTTTAGACTGAGCAGCCAACTTTTCCAGGGACCGGGGGGGGGGGGGGGGAGATGTCGGTAGACATTCGCGGGGGTGGCTGGTGTCAGTCCTCTGATAATGATTACAGTGCAGTCCCCTTTATATTACAGTGTCCCAGTCCTATTGTGGCCATACAATGCTAGTACTGTCTGTTTCCTATTGTGCCCACACTGCCCAGTGACACTGACCTGCTCTCTCTGGTGGTCCTGGACAGCATGGCGCTCTTTCTGGTGGTGCGGTACAGTGTGGCTCTCTCTGGTGGTACGGTACATTGTGGCACTTGTGGCTTTCTGGTGGTGTGGTTCAGCGTGGCTTTCTCTCTCTCTGGTGGTGTGGTTCAGCGTGGCTCTCTGGTGGTGCGGGTACAGCGTGGCGCTCTGGTGGTGCGGGTACAGCGTAGCTCTCATGGCTCTCTGGTGGTGTGGGTACAGCATGGCTCTCTGGTGGTGTGGGTACAGCGTGTCTCTCTCTCTCTCTCTCTGGTGGTGTGGGTACAGCGTGGCTCTATCTGGTGGTGCTGGGGCCATTAGTTCCCCCAGAACAGTCCTTTTTCTTTGCATGCTGGGGACTGTAGCCGTCTCCCTGCTGAGATGCTATCTCTGGGACTACATTTCCCATGATGCCCAACTAGTTAATTCTGATTGGCCCTCCGCTGTGGCTAATTGGGAGGGAAGCAGAACAAGCAGGAAGATTTCTTCTCTCCCGTCCCATGCTGCCGACGAGCCTGACATAAGAAAAGGGGGGGGGGGCATCCTGACAGCGGCCCAGAGGAGGAACGAGAAGCCGAGAGCGGAACTCTCAGCGCGGCTCTGAGGCTGAGCTGTATGTGAGTGACACACAGCTCAGCCCAAGGAGCCGCTAGTTCTGCCGTAGAAGGCACAGGCACGACCACATAGCGGTAGGCGAGCGGCGGCCGTGGCCTGTGTTAACCCTGTCCAGGCTGCGGTCGCCACTTACCTCCCGCTGTGCGGCCTGAACATCAACAGGCCACAGGAACGGGCGGCCCACCGGGCAAATGCCCAGTCTGCCCTATGGCCAGTCCAGGCCTGATGGTGGCCACACAAAATATTGACACTTTGGGCCCAATTTGGACATTTACACTTAGGGGCGAACTCACTTTTGTTGCCAGCGGTTTAGACATAATTGGCTGTGTGTTGCGTTATTTTGAGGGGACAGCAAATTTACACTTATTTACAAGCTGTATACTCACTACTTTACACTGTAGCAAAGTGTCATTTCTTCAGTGTTGTGACATGAAAAGATAGTTACATAGTTACATAGTAGGTGAGGTTGAAAAAAGACACAAGTCCATCAAGTCCAACCTATGTGTGTGATTATGTGTCAGTATTGCATTGTATATCCCTGTATGTTGTGGTCATTCAGGTGCTTATCTAATAGTTTCTTGAAGCTATCAATGCTCCCCGCTGAGACCACCGCCTGTGGAAGGGAATTCCACATCCTTGCCGCTCTTACAGTAAAGAACCCTCTTCGTAGTTTAAGGTTAAACCTGTTTTCTTCTAATTTTAATGAGTGGCCATGAGTCTTGTTAAACTCTCTTCTGCGAAAAAGGTTTATCCCTATTGTCGGGTCACCAGTCCGGTATTTGTAAATTGAAATCATATCCCCTCTCAAGCGTCTCTTCTCCAGAGAGAATAAGTTTAGTGCTCGCAACCTTTCCTCATAACTAAGATCCTCCAGACCCTTTATTAGCTTTGTTGCCCTTCTTTGTACTCGCTCCATTTCCAGTACATCCTTTCTGAGGACTGGTGCCCAGAACTGGACCGCATACTCTAGGTGCGGCCGGACCAGAGTCTTGTAGAGCGGGAGAATTATCGTTTTATCTCTGGAGTTGATCCCCCTTTTAATGCATGCCAATTTTCTGTTTGCTTTGTTAGCAGCAGCTTGGCATTGCCTGCCATTGCTGAGCCTATCATCTACTAGGACCCCCAGGTCCTTTTCCATCCTAGATTCCCCCAGAGGTTCTCCCCCCAGTGTATAGATTGCATTCATATTTTTGCCACCCAAATGCATTATTTTACATTTTTCTACATTGAACCTCATTTGCCATGTAGTTGCCCACCCCATTAATTTGTTCAGATCTTTTTGCAAGGTTTCCACGTCCTGCGGAGAAGTTATTGCCCTGCTTAGCTTAGTATCGTCTGCAAATACAGAGATTGGACTGTTTATCCCATCCTCCAGGTCGTTTATGAACAAATTAAATAGGATTGGTCCCAGCACAGAACCCTGGGGAACCCCACTACCCACCCCTGACCATTCCGAGTACTCCCCATTTATCACCACCCTCTGAACTCACCCTTGTAGCCAGTTTTCAATCCATGTACTCACCCTATGGTCAATGCCAATGGACCTTATTTTGTACAGTAAACGTTTATGGGGAACTGTGTCAAATGCTTTTACAAAATCCAGATACACCACGTCTACGGACCTTCCTTTATCTAGATGGCAACTCACCTCCTCATAGAAGGTTAATAGATTGGTTTGGTAAGAACGATTCTTCATGAATCCATGCTGATTACTGCTAATGATACCGTTCGTATTACTAAAATCCTGTATATAGTCCCTTATCATCCCCTCCAAGAGTTTACATACTATTGATGTTAGGCTAACTGGTCTGTATAATTCCCAGGGATGTATTTTGGGCCCTTTTTAAATATAGGTGCTACATTGGCTTTTCTCCAATCAGCTGGTACCATTTCAGTCAGTAGACTATCTGTAAAAATTAGGAACAACGGTCTGGCAATCACTTGACTGAGTACCCTCGGATGCAAGCCATCTGGTCCCGGTGATTTATTAATGTTAAGTTTCTCAAGTCTAATTTTAATTCCGTCCTCTGTTAACCATGAAGGTGCTTCCTGTGTTGTGTCATGAGGATAAACACTGCAGTTTTGGTTACTGAAGCCCCCCGATTCACACGTGAAGACTGAGGAGAAGAATAAATTCAATACCTTCGCCATCTCCCCATCCTTTGTAACCAGATGTCCTTCCTCATTCTTTATGGGGCCAATATGGTCTGTCCTCCCTTTTTTACTGTTTACATACTTAAAGAATTTCTTGGGATTTTTTTTGCTCTCCTCCGCTATGTGTCTTTCATGTTCTATCTTAGCTGTCCTAATTGCACCCTTACATTTCCTGTTGCATTCTTTATAAAGTCTGAATGCTGAGGATGATCCCTCAACCTTGTATTTTTTGCCTAGTTTAAAAACCTCTCTAACTATACTAAGATATAGTAAAACATTTACAAAAATGTGAGGGATGTACTCACTTTTCTGAGATACTGTATATATTATATTCACTGTGCAATCCTGCCTGGCACCACACAGTGATTCTTCCTTCTGTTGTTTCCTTTGCTTCTGATGTAGGACCCTATCCAATGTTTCCATCAGAGACAGTGTCCAAAAGCAAAACACTACTGTGCTATCTCATTAGAAAACACATAAGGACCTGTGTCAAGAGTCAGCAACAGGTGTGGCCAGATCTGGATGGCTTCATTCAGGAGACTGGAACCAGATTGCGTATGCTTAAAGTGAACCAAAAACCCAGTGACAGAATAACTAATAAATTCGACCTAACAAACAGAAAGTCTAACAACTAACTTTTTACAATATATACAACAATGGGGAACAGAAAAGCAGGGGAGACTGGAGGTGCAGGAAGCAGATGGGAAGAGGGAACAAAAACTGGGATCAGGAACAAGGGGAAGAATGTATAGGGCAGCAGGGTACAGGGTACAGGATACAGGGTGCAGGGCAGGAGCAAGATCAGGATCAATGGCAAACACTATCTGGGAGCAGCAAAACACTGGAGCTAGAGGCACTAGTAGGAGAGGACCTAAATACCCTCCCAGCAGCCAGCATTAGGTGGAAACTGATTACTGGGATCTGCTGTCTGCTGGGAGACACCCGCTGTTGGACACCAGAACTACAGCCTTCTACTCTGGGAAGCGCAGTGCCACCAGTAGGTGTTCCAGGTTCTGACAAATCTATTAATTCCTTTGTTATGTATTAAATGACAACAAAGATTTGGATAAAGCATGGAAGTGTTTTTTCTATCTGTCTTAAATAGTTGTTCACCATAACTGGTGTCTCATTAGAAGTGTTTCCCCCACCTCCTGTTCTGTTGACAACCCTACGTTTTTTTTTTATCACCTTCTATCCCGTGATAACGGTCACCAGGAGATAGAGAGTGTAGACAGCAATACAAAGAAAGTTTCCCTTTAAATCTTGGACCATGCATACTTCCTAACTTTAGAGCAATAATAAAACCCAAAAGGAAACATTTATTATATTGCTGCTTACCAGTGGCTGCATTTGTTTTCTTTTTTAGGCTTTTTTCCCCATATTTTCACCCAGTGTTCCAGCCAGTAAGCCTGTTGTTTTTCAAAAGAGCAAGCTGTCCTACAGATGTAGCAGTGAGAGGGTTGAGACAAAACATTTAACACTGACAGGGATGCTTATAATGATCAGCTTTTGTTTTATTCATGTAAAATGTTTATGCCAAAAGGAAAAACTGTTTGCTGTAACTGCAGTGCGAGCTGGAGTTTGGCTTGAATTTGTTAGTGTATCTTAATCTGTTAGTACATCTAAACCTTTCCTTCTGCCAGGCTGACAATGCTGCTGTCTGCTGTGCCCCCGTTCTCCTCCATCCAGAGTGGGGGCACTCTAATACAGGACGTGTGTTACTGGGCAGATCACCAGGTGAAAACAGAGGGGAAAAAAGCCTAAAAAAAAGAAAACAGATGCTACCACTACATCTAATGATTAATAAGATGCAATATATAAAATTTCCGGTTTTGGGTTTAACCGCTTGCCGACCGGGCCATTGCTGAAAAATGGCTATAGCGTGGTCGGATAATTCTGGAACCAAAGAAGAATACCCCCCCTTAGTGGGACTTTGACAGACCATCAACTCTTAAGATAAAAAATATATATTTTTAATGGTATACAGTAAAAAGACGTGTGGACGACTGTAACATATAAAAATACATTCCATGCAAAAACAGAGCAGAAGATATACAAAATGCAAAATGATCGTATTAAATGTACTCACCTAGGGGTGATGTACCCCGATACCCGACGCGTTTCCAGTATTCTGATGCCTTCATCAGGGGTTTGAGAGTTGAGGATGTTTTGCAAATGTATAAGTTCCAGTGGAATGACTCTGTGTTCAAACCGCACTCAGAACACCAGGGTCAAATAAAGTATTTCATGGACGCCAGACCCAATCTATTTTGAGTGAGTTAACTTGGGGCAGACGATCGTTGGAGCCTGTGTAATAAAGGCTGTACAACGGGCGGATGAGTGTCCAGCCGTCCCACAGTGGATAGGTCCAAATCCAATGTAAGGGTGCCTTCAGTGTATCTGCGCTCACTTATCTCATAATTCGGGGAGGGCATACTACAACATCCTCCCAGAATCGCGCTCCTGCGCCCCCTTGGGGCGCATACCCGGGAATGTCCGTGACCGTCGGGTCTCCCAGACCCCGCATATCACGGATCGGGGTAAAGAGCCAGTGACAGTGGCCCTTTAACACGAGATCACACTTTCCAGTGATGGAGTGATCACTTGTAAACAAACCGGAGCATATCCGGTTTGGCTCCTCCCTTCTCCTCACACCAATCGGTACAGCGTATAAGGAGAGGAGGGAGCCAGTGCAGTAGCGCTGTGGGCTGGATCTGAAGTTCCCACAGCGCTGATATGTGCCCATCCCTGGCTCATCCATCCAACCCTGGCTCATCCATCCACATTCATGCTCCATTCCTGGCTCATCCATCCATCCCTGGCTCACACATCCACATTCATGCTCCATCCCTGGCTCATCCATCCTCATTCATGCTCCATCCCTGGATCATCCATTCACATTCATGCTTCATCCCTGGCTGACTCATCCATCCACATTCATGCTCATCCATCAATCTACCAGCCCTGGCTAATCCATCCACATTCATGCTCATCCATACTCCATCCCTGGCTCATCCATGCTCCATCCCTGGCTCATCCTTCCACATCCATGCTCCATCCCTGGCTCATCCATCCTCATTCATGCTCATCCATTCCCATCCATGGCTCATCCATGACTCATCCATGCTCATCCATGCCACATCAGTGATCATCCGTGCTACATTCATGCCACATTAGTGCCACATCAGTTATCATCCATGCAACATCCATGCTACATCAGTGATCATACGTGCCACATACTTGCCAAATTAGTGATCATCTGTGCCACATCAGTGCTCATCCATGCCACATCAGTGATCATCCGTGCCACATCCATGCCACATCAGTGCTCATCCATGCCACACCAGTGATCATCCATGCCACATCAGTGCTCATCCGTGCCACATCAGTTCTCATCTTTGCCACATCACTGATCATCCGTGCCACATCCATGCCACATCAGTGCTCATCAATGCCATATCACTGCTCAGTCGTACCACATCCATGCCACATCAGTATTCATCCATGCCACATACATGCCATATCAGTGCTCATCTGTGCCACATCCATGCTATGTCAGTTCCCATCTGTGCCACATCCATGCCACATCAATTCTCATCCATGCCACATCAGTTCTCATCAGTGCCACATCCATGCCACATCAGCGCTTGTCCATGCCACATCAGTTCTCATCCGTGCCACATCCATGCCACTACAGTACCCATCAGTGCCTCACAAAAGTGTAATAGGTAGTCAAATTAGATGTGTAAATGATGGTCCTAGAACACCCGATAGTGCTCCTTGCATGTTGGGCCTCTGTATGTGGCCAGGCTGTGTAAAAGTCTCACACATGTGGCATCACCATACTCAGGAGGAGTAGCAGAATATATTATGGGGTGTAATTTTTGCTATGTACATGCTATGTGTTGGAAATATCTTATAAATGGACAACTTTGTGTAAAAAAAAATGCGATTTCATTTTCTTTACACATTTTCCAAAAACTTGTGGAAAAAAATGTTATGTTCAAAAGACTCATTATGCCTCATAGAATATACGTAGGAGTGTTTACTTTCCAAAATGGGGTCATTGTCCTGGTGCTCCAGGGCCTTCAAAAGTGTAAGAGGTAGTCTAGAAATTAGATGTGTATGTTATGCCCCTAGAACAGCTGACCGTGCTCCTTGCATGTTGGGCCTCTGTATGTGGCCAGGCTGTGTAAAAGTCTCACACATGTGGTATTGCCATACTTGGAAGGAGTAGTGGAATGTAATTTGGGGTTTAATTTGTGGTATAGATATGCTGTGTGTGAGAAATAACTTGTTAATATGACAATTTTGTGAAAAAAAATCTTCAGTTTGCAAAGAATTGTGGGAAATGATTACAACTTCAAAAACTCACTATGCCTCTTTAAATACATTGGAATGTCTACTTTATAAAAAGGTGTCATTTGGGAGGTATTTGTACTTTCCTGGCTTTTAAGTGTCTCAAGAAATTAGACAGGCTTTTAGTACATCAGGTATGATCAATTTTCAGTGATTGGGTTATTTTTACTAAAGATATGTAGCAGTATACATTTTGGTCAAAATGTATGAAGAAACATTGCTAATTTGCTAAATATTATAACAGAAATGAAGATAAATGCATTTTTTTTTTTTTACAAAACTTTTGGTCCTTTTTCATTTATAGCGCAAAAAATTTAAAAAACAGCGGTGATTAAATATCACCAAAAGAAAGCTCTATTTGTGTGAAAAAAAGGACAAACATTTAATTTGGGTACAGTGTTGCATGACTGAGTAATTGTCATTCAAAATGTGAGAGCACTGAAAGCTGAAAATTGGCCTGGTTAGGAAGGGGGTTTAAGTGCCCAGTGGGTAAGTGGTTAATACAGCTTTAAGGTCCCATAGCTGTATGACAAGGCTTTTTTGACCCTCAAAACCATTCCACTCACTTTTTTCACTCGTATTTTTTATAAACAGAGCAATGTCACTGATATAGCTTTTGTTTTTTTAACCTCTTGCCGCCCTCGTAACGCATATATGCGGCAGCAAAAAGGGTGGGATTTACCACCCACATGTTGCACATAAGCATAAAAGTGGGGCAGAACAGTAGGAGTATGCATTGACCTTTAAATATCATCTGTACTACATCTGTATTTTCATAATAGTATTTCAAATCAATGCTTGGACTTTAAGGGTACTCCACAGAACAATATATTTTTATAAAATCAATAAAGTCTATAACCATCCACATACAATGGTTGTTATCATACAATTACATGAAAAAAATAATGTAGTTCTATCAGGATTACTTCTTTTAATATCCTATTCTAGAATTGCTTTTTGGAAGCTGTTTGGAATTTCCCTGGCGTTATCATAGGGGTAGATCCTGGTGTACACATGTATATGTACTGTAGGTTTTGGAGGACTTTGGTACTTTGGGACTTTGGTGCACTCTAGTGGCCAATTTGTATATTGCAGAAGACTGAGCTGTACAAAGAAGATCTGGCAAAATCACCCAGGAAGATGTGTAAATGGAGAATGTAGTAGGAATATAAAACTGCTGGAGTGATAAACAGTTGAATTGTGATTTAAATCAACTAGAAACAGAAGTGAATGAATGAATGAATGAATGATTTGTAAGGCGCTGCAAATGCCAACTGAATCGCCTCAAGAAGTAAAACTAGGGCATTGTTCACTTGAGCGTACTTAGGCGCGCGTGGGCTGTGTTTGCCTGTAAAGGGATGCACTGGCGTTCCATGCATCCCTGCGCAAGCAGTACCATTTGTGTCAATTGGGATGCAGCAGCTGCACAGACACAGCTGCTGCTCCCAATTTGACTGCTGTGCAGTTGCATGTGGTCCCCTAGTGCACATCGTCTGCGTCTGTGCAGCTGCTGCATCCCAATTGACACGAATGGTGCTGCCTGCACGAGGATGCACACGGTCCTTGAACGTTTGTACACATAAGGCGAAGCTTCAGCCCCCCCCCCCCATGAAAAAATGAAAAAGTCTGCAGCTACAAATAATACTTTAGCTGCTGAGTTTTAATATTAGGACCCTTAATTGTCCTGGATGTCAGCATCCCAGCCAATGTTTCCATTGGCTCTCGGGTGCTGCCACTGCCATTGCTTGTAAAGGGAACCCAGCAGTGAAGCCTTGCGGCTTCACAGCCGCTTCCCTACTGTGCAAGCACGAACTGCGCTGTGCTTTGTGAATGGCCCAGTGGCAGAGTAAGGAGGAGAGGGGCTAAACTTCTGGGGGACCTCGATGTATCTGGCTGCAGCCAAGTAGGGACGGGTATCTGTGAAAACCAGGTACCCATTACCCCCCTCCCCCCTCCCCGAAAGGTGCCAAATGTGGCACCAGAGAGGGGGGAGGAAGCAGATAAGTGGAGCTTCCCCTTTTGGGTGGAGCTCCACTTTAAGTAGGTCTGAGCGAACAAGGCCTTGCTCATAACAGCTGTGCAAAAACCTTGGATCTATGCAGCATAGAAACTTATGATCATATGAAATAGTTCTATAACCAAATGCTTTAGCAAGGTACATTGGAGTTCCATTGAGAATGAATGGCAGCAATGTGCACCTGCAAAAGGTATGCACAATTTTTAATGCATTGTGAGAAAGCTCACAATTTTTACAAATTTGCTGTTACGTTCCTGTTTGGAGACCAAAAGTGATGAGAGGGCTCCCCTTGTGGCTGAGTTCAACCCTTCACCCTTGAAGGTGGTGACAGGAGGTGCTATGCCAAAGAAGCTCGGGTTGCCAGCTGCATGCTTGCCTGACTGTCTGTGATGATGAGACTCCTTATGAAGAGAGAGTCGGACCGGGATGATGGTGGGCCAGATAATCCTCTGGATGTGCAGCAGGATCTGAGCAGCAGAACTACAGCAGAGGATATAGTCAGGAGCCAGTGCCAGGGACATGCACAGTGGATCAGTCAGGAACAAGAGCAGGAGAAAAGTCAGGAGCAAGCCGAGGTCATACACAGGAAGCAAGCCAAAGCAAGGTCAGTGAGAGCAAGCTGAGGTCAGAGCCAGTAGAGAAGCTGAAGACAGGTCCAGGAATGAGTAATCTAAGAATACTGAGCACACAGGAGCACAGGCTACACAGGATACAGGAAGCTGATGATAAACCAGCAACTTCTGAGCAAGAGTGTTGTCCTTATAAAGGCCAGTGGGTGCCAGTAACTAACATACAAGGCATGGGCCTGTGTACACAAAAAAAAAAAGAATAATTAACAAATTAATTACAAACCGCACTCCCTTTAAAGTGCAAGTGCAGGATCCTAGTTTGGCCAAATTTTTTTGGATAGACAAGCTGGATGCTGAATGGAGGGGAGGAAATATGGTTCAGAGAATATCAAAAAATGAAACGGAATGGATATATAGATTGAACACACTCACTCAGGTATTAATGTTGATATCGATCTGAATTGTCATCTGTCCAATTATTGATTCATACTGTGAAAAGGTAATCCATTTCAGTCTCATCCCTTATTGTAATATTTTCAGAACATTCTTTAAGATTGCGAATTCCATCACAAAATCTCATTAATTTTAATTTCTACTTCTATTTTTAATTAATTTAATTTATTCTATTTATTTTAAACTAGTATATTTTATTTAGTTGTGTAATCTGGCATTTATCCACAAGATGGCAGTCCAGATGTTTATTATTTCTGTAACTGCATTCTGTTTTTTGGCCACAAGATGGCAGCCTTCATTCACCATTAGTTTCCTAATTTCCCTAATCATGGTAAATCCCCTAACAAGGTTGGATGGCACCAGATTGGATAACTTCGTTTGGTGTTTGTATTTGAAGGAAGCGACGTGTCCGTACGTATGATCCCTGATGATGTCAGAGCGCACTGACGAAACCGGTCGGACTTACCGAACGTGACACGCCACTTCCGTTCGCTACGCAGCATCGTAGCTACGTTCGTTGTTTGTCCGCACAGACCCACACGTGGTTTATGCGGGTTCTTTTGGCTCTTTTTTTTAGCTTGTTTTTAGCCTGTTCAATAAATTTTTGGCTTATTTCACGATGGGAGTTTTCTACTCATTCTCTTCCCATTTATTGCACTAATGGTCTTCAATGATCAATCTCTATCTGGGAGTTCATCTAAATCCATCCAGTATCCATGTAGTCACAGCGTTCCTGAGTTCCAGCACCTGAACCAAGCTGTGGTCTCTAGGCTGTCTTCGAAGCTCTTTTGACTCCTGTTATGGGAGTCACCACAATCTGGTGAGTAGACTGTGTGGCCGGTGATGGTGGTGGATTACTGTTCCCTGATGCCTTGCTGAATTCTAGGAGGCTTTATCCAGAAGTTTTGAAATTTACACCATTTTCTGAACACTATTTGTTTTGAATTTTTTGAATATTTTGAATTTTGAACTGTTGCTTTCACTTTGTTTTTTTTTTTTGGTTTATATATATATATATATATATATATATATATATATATATTTAATTTTTTTATATTTTGATGTTTTTTATTGCTTTCTGACTGGACTCTAGCCAAAAGCTATTAATGGTTGTCACTATTGACACAATATTTTTAAAATCTTTTATATTTTGTGTGATTGTTACTTTCACTTATTTGCATTCCTTGATAATTATCTGCACTTGCACTTTAAAGGGAGGGCGGTTTGTAATGAATTAGTTAATTATTCTTTTTTCACTTATCCTTATAACGTGCTGCTCCTAAATCAATTTAAAATTACTAGCTTCCATTTGCACGGGTTGGTGGTCTCTACCACTCACAGGATATCATCTTTCTCTAAGTTATACCCGCAGCAATGGATATTTGATTACATGAGTAGCAGACCCACTGACACAACTTTTGCTTCTGCTGAAAATTTAGCACCCTAAAGATTTGGAACACAATTTTAAATCCTTAAAAAACATTCTGGATAAGAAAATCCATGCTTGGTGGGATATTGCCACATTAAAAACAAAATGACACCAAGGCGTTTAGGTTGGGACATTGGTCCAAATGATGGTCTTGAGGACTCTGATTTGGATGCTCAATGATATAACCTTTTTAATGACAGCGTACGGAAATTGTTGGATCTAATTATTTGTAGGAGACAAGCCAAACTACGAATATTAGAGACCAAAATTACTGAACTTAAGGAGGTCATCTTGCCTTTTAAAGACACTGTGGAATATAAAGAAAAAAATATACAGGTACAGAAACATCTGGAGAAATTAGATAAGGACACCAAAGCCAAGAAAATTTAAAAAAGTACCAACGTGACCTTAAAGATTATAGGGAAAACAGAGTTTACAAATGGCAGGATGAGTAGGTAGATTTGGCTCCGAACCAATCCATGGACTCTTCCTTAGAGAGGTTGGAGTCCATCCAACCTCCCAAGGTTCCTCTAGGTTCTACCCCGGATGGTGGTAACCAGGAGCGTAAGCCCGGCCTCCCCATCCGAGGCACCAAGAACAAGCAGGGAGGTACTAGTTCCAGAGGTGCTACTAGCAATACTGGTTACCCGACCTACCCCGCCTCTACACCTAGTTCTAGCTATTATGATAATAGTTATTACGGAGGTTACAATATCCCCACATACAATAGGTTCCAACCTCTCTATCAAGGGGATGATTTACAGAGAGGTAGCTCACCCTACAGGGCTTTTTACAAGAGGGGACATGGAGATCCACCCCCCCCGGGGAGGTTGGAATCACAACAGGGGTTACTCCAGACAAAGGGGGAATTGAAGAGGAAGGGGGAGGGGTGGACCACTAAATCCACCTTGGCACAACCCACCACCAAGGACCCAATATGGGGACCAGGGGAATTCCCACTGGCAACAATGGGAACCACCCATCTGGCCCACCCAGGACCCCCAAAGAAACAACGAAGAGGTACGAGAGGAGGAAGGAAGAATAAAAAGAAAGAGAGAATAGTTGGCCAAGGAATTTTTAATCTGAGTGATGAGTCCTTTACCCTCAATGAACTTAAAGTACTTGAGCTAGGTCTTAAATATGCCCCAGACAAAGGATTAAACAAATTTGAGGTGTTTATTGATACTGAGAAATTTGCACGTAAACTTACCATTAAAAAATACTATGCAGAGAAACAAGCCCTTAATACTCAATCCATAGAATCAGAGTACCAACATAGAGGATTGAGAAATCAGTCAGTTTTTAATCCCAAGAAGTCATCGAATCATTTCCTGGAGACATTCAAAAGCATGGTTGAGCAAGATATTAGGCTCATCAAAACCAAAAAAGGGAAAAAGAAGGGTAACATACAAAAAGGCATAGAGGCACTTGAGAAAAAGAAAAACATTGCCATCCGCCAAGCGGATAAAGGGGGTAGAATTGTGGTTTTAAATAGAGATGACTACACAAAAGAACTTAACAGGTTGGTAGGTGACACTGTGACATACAAAAAAAAAAAAATTAAGGGTGATCCCACGAAAAAACTTAAAACCCTAGTGAAGGACAGTGTACATAAAGCTAAAGAGGTAGGAATTCTTAACAAGAAAGAAGCCAGATATTTAGTCCCTGATGCACCGAGACTCCCCATAATTTACCAATTGCCCAAGATACATAAAAATTCCCAATGCCCACCCGGTAGACCTATTATCAGCGGCATAGACTCTATTTTTTCCAGATTAGGTGAATATGTTGATTATTTTTTACAGCCCATTGTTCAATCTTACTCCTCGTATTTTCGAGATAGTAAACATCTTATGAACTTGCTCAAGGATATCCCAGTTCAGGATGACACAATCACTGTTATGATTGATGTTGAATCTCTCTATACCAACCTTGTTCAGAAAGATGTTTTGAGAACTACAAGGAGGGCCCTTGATTCTACGTCCAGCCTCAAAACTGAACAGAAAGAATTTTTGATCGAGATCCTGAAGTCAGCTATGTCTAATAATTACTTCTGGCATGAGGGGTCTTGTTACAGGCAGATCAAGGGAATGGCAATGGGAGCCAAGTATGCTCCCAGTGTGGCTAACATACTCCTGAGTCTTTGGGAGGACCACAGCATATTTGGAGCCCACATACCTGAGATCTGCCTGTACAAAAGGTGCATTGATGACATTGTGATTCTGTGGAACGGCACAGTGGAGGCATTGGAAATGTTCCTTAATATCAACCATAATTGCTATGGACTAAGGTTCACAGGCAATTGGAGCACAAGTGAGATAAGTTTTCTTGACTTAACTCTGTATAAGAACAATGGCAAAATTCAGACTAAGACCCATTTCAAAAGCACCAATAGAAATAGTTACATACCCACGGCCAGTTGCCATCACCCCAACTGGCTCAAAAGAATACCTAAGGGCCAACTACTAAGGATCAGACGTAATTGTGATTCTACATCAGATTACATGTCTCAATCCAATCTATTTGTTGATAGATTTAAAGAGAAAGGGTACCGGTAAAATGATCTTAGGGCCACTCAATCACTTATTTTACAGATGGATAGGGATACACTCCTGAAGGATAACATCAAAGAAAAATATGAGTTGGACAATGTTCCTTTCTTGACTAGTTTCAATAGGGATTACAAAAGTGTTGAAAAAATCTTTTTAAAAGACTGGCCAGTCCTGTTGAGAGACAAGACCCTGTCCAGATTACTACCAGAACGTCCTAAATTTATCTACCGGCGTGCACCGAATTTGCGAAACAAACTGGCCCCGAATGTACTTAACCCCCCCAGGAGAGCCACCACTTTCTTGGACCTCAAAGGGTTCTTTTATTGTAGGAGGTGTAAGGCTTGTAAATTAACTAGGAAAAACACGAGAAAAGTGGAACACTTTACATCCTTCAGCACTGGCAAAGATTACAAAATAGATAAATTCATCACATGCAAATCCACCCATGTTACATACCTCATTATTTGCTGTGTGGGTTGAGAGAAATCTCTGCACACGCATCAATGAACACCTCACAAACATAAAAAACGGTTTCCCTAAACACAGTCTCTCTAACCATTTCAGAATTCACCACCGGCAGTATCCTAGCTTGGCCCAATTTTTTGGGATAGACAAGCTGGATGCTGATTGGAGGGGAGGAAATATGGTTCAGAGAATATAAAAAAATGAGACGGAATGGATATGTAGCGCTGGTAGATTTGCGATCTACCATATGTTAGGTTAATTTAGTAACTTGTTCGTTAAATAGGTTAAGTTTGCCTCTGTTCTAGCTTGGCTGACGTTGTGTGTGTTTCCTGGACTGACAGGTGGGTTTCGCTGTTATTACTGGTCAGTGTTGGAAGGGCAACATGTCGAAGTGTATGGATGCTCTTCTGTCCCGGAGACAACTCGGTGGAGGTGGTCCTCCGAGTTGCATTCTGGGCGAGGGTATTTATGGGACAGACGCCATATTAGGGGGTTTGTTTTACAACCACCTGCTGGCCCTCCTGGCCCACAGGTATGAGTTAGAGAGCAATCTCGTGGGCCTCCGTTCCGGAGGCCCACGCCGCTGTGGCTTCCAGAAGGGAAGAAGCTGGACAACTGAGGAGATCCCAGGGGAGGACCCGTCATGAAAGGATCACGCAGCGTGCTGGTCTGGAGAGGGGCCTGGTGACTCGGTTGGAGGACGTATCCTAAAAGTAACTATACAGCATAGTGTGACCGCTTGGCTAAAAGGTTCAAGCACTGTGACTGATATTCACTACAAGAAAAACATCCTGTACAGGATGTCCGGTACATCCTGTGGCAGAGGACCGTACAGGTTTACCCCAAACAATTCTGTGGCAGAGACTTTTGTTCGTGCTACGTACTGGCTGCTAGGCAAGTGAGAGAGGCCTATCCAGGCGAGCAAAGAGTGTGTCCCACGAGGGGAGTGCATTCTGTTATATTATCCAAATTCTACCAGGACATTTGTCAAGAACCTTATAAGAAGATATTTGAGTTTCTTCTACAGTTTCCCTTCTGCCTCTTTCCTGCTACTTCCTTAGTAAATCGTTTAATAAAGCATTGAAAACGTATTCAAGTGTTGGTGTGTGTATCGTCCAGAGGTAAACTCAATGGAACCCTAGACCCGGTGCCGGTAAAACAGAGGGAAGGAGAGTGAAGGTAACAAGCCACCTAAACCAGCAGCTCCGCAGAGAGTTAGTGCTACAGATATATAGAATGAACACACTCACTCCGGCAGGTATTAATGATGATATCGATCTGAATTGTTATCTGTCCAATTATTGATTCATACTGTGAAAAGGTAATCCATTTCAGTCTCATCCCTTATTGTAATATTTTCAGAACATTCTTTAAGATTGCGAATTCCATCACAAAATCTCAACATCAATTTTAATTTAATTCCTACATTCTGTTTTTGTGACACGTGACACGCCACTTCCATTCGCTACGCAGCATCGTAGCTACGTTCGTTGTTTGTTTGTCCGCACAAACCCACACGTGGTTTATGCGGGTTCTTTTAGCTCTTTTTTAGCTTGTTTTTAGCCTGTTCTAAAATTTTTGGCTTATTTCACAATGGGAGTTTTCTACTCATTCTCCTCCCATTTATGGCACTAATGGTCTTCAATGATCAATCTCTAACTGGGAGTTCATCTAAATCCATCCAGTATCCATGCAGTCACAGCGTTCCTGAGTTCCAGCACCTGAACCAAGCCGTGGTCATGTGAAGCTCTCTGGGCTGTCTTTGAAGCGCTTTTGACTCCTGTTATGGGAGTCACCACAATCTGGTGAGTAGACTGTGTGGCCGGTGATGGTGGTGGATTACTGTTCCCTGATGCCTTGCTGAATTCTAGGAGGCTTTATCCAGAAGTTTTGAAATTTACACCAATTTCTGAACACTGTTTTGAATTTTTTGAATATTTTGAATTTTGAACTGTTGCTTTTGCTTTGTTTTTTTTTTTTTTTTTTTTTTTGTTTTTTATAGATTTTTAAATTTTTTTTTATATTTTGATGTTTTTTATTGGACTCTAGCCGAAAGCTATTCATAGTTGTCACTATTGACACTATTTGCATTCCTTGATAATTATCTGCACTTCAAAGGGAGCGCGGTTTGTAATTAATTTGTTAATTATTCTTTTTTCACTTACCCTTATAACGTGCTGCTCCTAAATAAATTTAAAATTACTAGCTTCCATTTGCGCGGGTTGGTGGTCTCTACCACTTACACCATGGGCCTGTGTACACAAACTTGCTCCATTGTGTATGCACGTGCACCCAATTTCTGTGAGCATTCCAGCGCAGAGTATCATGGCCATGTTGGGGATTGGCACACATGCCACATCTTTGCTTATTTCTCTTCAGGTTAGTCCTCTGACATTTGCACTTTAGAAATGCAAGGCACTTTGTGATTGAAGGAGAGGAGATTGCATGTTCATTCGCACCTCCTCCAGTTGCAAAGCACCTTGCATTCATTGAAAAGAATGTAAGACATTTTGTGAAGGATACTGAGCGAGTGGGGTTAAAAAGAGGAGTATGGCCAAAGCTTTTTTTGACGATACTTCTCTTCTGGGTCACAGGAGTGCACTTACTTATTATAGACAGTGGGCTAAAGCCTGCTCCCGGCTGATGTCACAGAGCCTTTCCGGGCTCTGAAAGGATCCCAATAATCATGTTGGGATCCACCCAGATGCTTGATGAACAGCTGCCTCACTCTCTCAATGCACAACTCAGAGCCTGAGCCAATCGCTCCCACCTCTCCCCTACCCAGTGCTCCAGTAAGGGCTGGAGGGGCAGAACACAGAGTGGGGACCGGTGGTAGCTGGTGCTCAATAATAAACCAACACCACCCCCCCTCTTGTGTAATCAGATACAGTGGAACCTTGGATTGCGAGTAACACGGTTAACGAGCGTTTCTCAATAAGAGCACTGTATTTCTAAAAATCCTAACTCGGTTTGCAAGTGTTGTCTTGCAAAATGAGCAGGATTCAGGCTAAAAGCGGTGTGCAGTACTGCTTTTAGCCTGAGGTGGGGGGCGCCGGAGCCGAACGGCGCCGATCGTCGCCATTCGGAAATGCATGGAAAGGCCTGAGCGCAGTTCAGCTGACCTCGGCAAACCTCTGAAAGGCTTGTGAACTGAGTCTTTCCGAGGTTTGCCGAGGTTAGCCGAAGTGTGCTCGGGCCTTTTCGGCCATTTCCGAGGCTCTCCGGCGCCCCCCGCCTCTGGCCGCATGCAGTATTGCATCCCATTGAAGTCATTGCGGAACTAATTATTTTTGTTTCCATTGACTTCAATGGGAAAAATCGCTTTGATATGTGAGTACTTCCACTGTATTAATGAAAAACATGGGGTGGGTGCAGCGCTAAGTAGCAGTGTGTTGATCCAAAAATGAAGGAACAGAAAAATTGAATACAATTCTATATAAAATATTCAGGAATGATGAAAATCGTGAATAGGTAAATGGAAAACTAAGTCCCTATATCTGGAAACAGGGGAGCTGCAAAAGCTGTGCGAAAAATCAAATTATGTGGGAATAAATAAACATAATATGAATACAAATAGTGCAAAAGAATCAAATCATATGAATAACAATGGTGAACTATATAAATCACAAATATTATATTCAGGTGTCAAAAACTTTGAGATATTAAACACCAAAAGTGATCCCAGAAAATGTATATAAAAATTCCACAAAATTGCTCATTTAAATGAATCCATTTTCAAGAAAGAATTTCACAAAATCAACAGTGAAAAGAAGAGAAAATATAATCCAAAAATGAAAAAAATAATCTTTCAACTAAATTAAAGTCCCAAATATATGTGACAGTTAATCAAGGATGTCCATGCAGGTGTAAAGACACAATGTAGACACGAAGCCGTGAAGAAAAAAGGGGACCCTTCCTTCAAACAGGCTTTACACCCAAAGCGAGTATGTAGTCTCCTTACCCGCAGAAATAACCGCAATGGCGGTCTCGCCAAGCTCAGGAAATTCGGTCTCCCAAAACCTATGTGGATGTCCCAATCTGCTGGATCCTTGTCACTCAGAAACACAAAGAAAGAATTGCGCCCATAGTGCAGTATTATAAAAAATAATTTAATATGATCAAATAGATTGCACTTACAGGACAAAGCTTGAGTATGCGCGGTGTGTCAATAAATTGAAAGTAGCGGCATCTCCTTGAGCTTCCTCTGCCTGCTGCTTGCTGTACCATCAATCTCTGATCTCCGAAGACACAAAACGTGATGACGTCAGTATCACAGGCCCACCCTACACGTTTCGTCATGATAGGACGTCGTCGGGGGATTGGCTGCTGTGTCTCCTCCGGCCGTGCGTCTCCTCCCTCCTCCTCCTAGGCCAATAGGATAATTTCTCCTTTCGGCCAATCAGGTCTCAGGACCCACTTCCTGAATGGCCGGGAGGAGAATCAGTGTGACAATAACAAATATTCTGCGCCCCAAGCCCACCCTTTTTGAAGCCTATTGGAACCTCAAGCTCTAATCACCTGCTTAAAAAAAAACCAAAAACATTGGAATCCATGCGTCCAGGGCCCCACATGTAGATTAGGGGGCCAAACGCATGGATGGTAGGTGGCACCCATGCGCCCCTAATGAACAGGCTGCCACTTTTGGTGACTGACAGTTATTGCTCTCTGCTTAGAGCAGATCCGAGATCTAAGAAATCTGTGGTTTATGAGGATATCCTTGTGAACAAGCCAGTGGTGAAATGCGTCAAGGAAGGTTGGTTCCCAGGTGGAGACATTTTTGTATGCAGCAACTTTGTTGACAACTAATAAATACTCAAGGGGAGCTAAGACTGGAGTGCTGCTGATAAATTTTTTCACATTTCTGATGGGGAGTGGACACGAACTACAGTGGCCTGCATCCAAATTGTCTATGTATAGGTAAGGTGAGTCTTGAGTGGAGCTGTGGATTTAGATACGTTTTAATTCTTATATCTTTGGTTAATTACAGTTGTCCCGTTGGTGTGCCCCTGCGCTCACCCCGGGGAATCCTATATTGTAGACCCAACTTGCCTTTTTGACTTTAGCCATGCTCCCATCCTCCTGAAGAAGCAGGATTGCCCGCGAAACGTGTAAAGGCAAACTTTGGATTCTCAACACGAGAGAGGGATTGAGTATAATACTAGTGGCTGTATAACTTCAGTTTGAATAGAGTGGTGTAAGATACTAGTTACAGAGACCCGCCATGAAGGAGGGCTTCATATGTATTGGAACATTTGTAAAGTATATAATTTGATTTTATGTGAAATAAAAAAGTTTTGTAAAAAAAAAAAATCTTAGATATTTACATGCAATCCTTGGGTACCTTAAAACTCCAATTAATCATACATGGTATTCTTCCCCATGTATTTTGTCAGCAAAACTACCTTAGTTGAAAAAAAATCAATAACCTATGTTTGCTTATCTGTGTTCATCTATCTACTGTATGTCATCATGTACTATTTGATTACCTTATCCACCTTATGATTTTTACGATCCTCATTGGTCCAGCTCATTATACGCCTTTGTGTATCTTCTATGTTTACAGTATAGATGTAACCAAGCTTAACCCATTAAAGTGTAACTAAAACCAAAGCTTTAGTTATGGATAGAGTGGAGAGGGATTAGAACACCTGTCAGTTTTTATTGCTGCCTGTGCCCCAGTTAGGGAGATTCACCCTCTCTATTTATCCTATTAACAGTAGGCAGTGGTCCCCTCGTGGGGTCACTATGTATACTAGCATCCACACATCCACACATTTCACCCTGCTGATCAGACATCCATTTTGGCACACTTTCCCAGACAAGGAACAGTCTCTTGCTTGTTTTTGTTGTTTTTATTAGGGGATTTAACTTGGATGGGGAAAAGAGACATGTGATGCCTAAATGTTGAATCTTTAGCAATGGAAATAAATGTAGTTTGAATCTAAATTTGACAATCTCCTCCACTGCACATCTCCTCCAGTACACTACTTGAGATCACTTGCTTCACTTCACTGTCCAAATCTAGGTTCCTGTCACCATTAGCACATGGCTAGGCCTCACTCTGAATAAGTACTAACGTTTTCCTGATAGCCCATTACAGGCAGGGGTCTGTAGTCCCCTTTGTGGTAGCAACTGTTTTAGTTGAAAAAAATAAATGTGCTAACTGACACTTGGTGGACTACTGATCCCAGCATGTCCAAATGCAAATCTTGCCAGCCCTCGTGGCTACAACAACTTGACTCCAAAACAATACCACAGTCACTCCCTTTGGCTCCACATCCAAATCCTGGCATGTTTCTCCCAGAGCTTCACACTGTGCTTCTCACTCAACGACCCTGGCATGGATCCCTCCTGAATGACTTGCCTGGCAGTGCTCCCAACTGTCCTCTTCCTGCTCCTGTTCCTGGAGACCGTTTAGAGAGAGGCTCCCTCCCAGCTCCCAAGCTCCAGGCCTGAGGTACACCCCCCCAGAAAGGGGGTTTCCTCAGACCACGACAGTCTAAAACTCCATCATTCAGTTCATCCACCCAACAACTCCTCCCACAGCAGGCTGACCATGGGTATATATAGGAGGCCTGCCCCCTGCCAATCTTAGTTGGGGATTGGTCAGGGCTCCCACATACACCCCATGTCACTCCAGCTCTCTGCCCTGTCTCTTTTCTAGAACCTTCTGAAAACCAGAGGAGGCACCCAAGAGCTGAAGCACATGTCAATGAAAACTTTAAATGCAACATACAGCACTAGCCAAAAATAAATATGTAAAAAAAAAAAATATATATATATATATATATATATATATATATATTCATAACAACTAATCTATGCATATACAAAGGAGTGCAATAAATCAATACATCAGAGAAAAAAAATATATACCTGTATAGTTGTAGCACCCTGATGTTTAGGCACGGTTAATCCTAAATTTATTTGCCAAGTGATAATTGCCTTGGCCAATTGCTAGGAGGTCAATTGATTTCACCCTAATTCTGGAATTGTTGCACTTCTCTCTTTTGTCGCTAGATGGCCGGGTATCTGGTGACATTAGATAAGACAAGGGCATTGCAAGGACAGATTAGGAATAATGGGGTGTCTCAGCCAATGGACAGGGATTCTTGGATCCCTTGGCCTGTGGGAGAGCCTATTTATTTGTGTGGAGTCAGGTGATCGGGGTTCTGTGCCACCTGGAACGGCTGTCTGGGTGGACGTATGTTGTGCTGCCCTGGGCTGCTAGGCCAGAACCTGAGGCCTATCCCGGGGACATCTGTCTGCTAGGCCTATCCAGAAGCAAGAGAGCAGCGTAGGGTTGGGATTGTGGTTTGCAGTCCAACCAGAAGTAACGGTTCTGCCGGCCGGAGAACCTGTCATGGTTGGAGGTAGAGGGGAAGCTGTGGCCACTAAGGGGCATTACACAGAAGGATGTCGGCTGTCCCTAACTCTGGAGGTCACAATTGGGCCTGGAGAGGCTCGGGACTTGGCTACATTTGGCGCCCAACGTGGGGCAAAGGCGTTATCCTCGCAGCAGTCGCCCATAGCAACCGGCTACAGCTCCATTGGTATTTCGTCTGGCTCTGTGGGAAAGTGGCAAGTAACATCTCTACTGCTTTTAGACTGTCAAAATATATGTCAAAAATATATGCCCCCTGCAGCCGCCTATTGTACCCTACACCTTGGTGCTGCTCTGGGATTCGCTCACGCCCGCCCCGGCGACTTGCAGGTAGTCACTTTCCATCTTCGGGCAATTAGGGTTGCCTGCTGGGTGGGGGGAGGAGGATTTGGGCCTGTGGTAGGCACTAGGCGCTCCATGGTCATGCTCTAGGCGGTATTGTGCATGATCATGTCTGACAACTCACAAAATTCATTGCGTGTTTTACCTATGTTTATATCTGCTGTACTTTATCACTGTTTGTGTTTGATTGTGAATTTCTCTTTATAAAATTTACAGTAGCGATACAGGTACAACCATCTGTCCCTGAGGAAGCCACTTCTGGCGAAACATGTAGGACCTCTAATTATCTGCTTACAGGATTGGCCACCACACTCTCAGGCTTAATCTTGTAAACCTCGCTACAAATGGTTTTAAACTACCGAGGACCACCCAGCTACTTTTACTCCCTGCTTTTAGACTGTGTTATTATGCATCCTAACAATGTGGGGAAGAACCAACAAGTCTCACTGCTTATGGGAGAGTACCAGCCTGGTCTTTTGACACAAACAGACTCCATTACAGATTTGGCGTGCTGCAGACACAAAAGGGCGGGTGCGGAAGTTTCCAGAAAGTATCTGCACCAGGAGCCCCCCTGCTCTGCAGAGGAGGATAAGGAAGTGCTGCCACGTGTGTCTGATTGTGGGTTGGAGAAGATAGCGCAGTTTGGAAGTACTATGGCGTACTATGGTGGATTGGAAGATTTATGCTCCAGGTGGTCTGAGGGAGTCAGAAAGCATTCTGACTGACACTGGAGTGTGGTATACACCTAAGGATAGAAGAAGGTTATTTATGGGAATTAAATGTGTAGGACTGCCAGCATCCTTAAAACATGAGAAAAAAGGAGCATGTAGCAAGTGCAACAGGGGCCGCCCACTTGGACTTTTAAGGCAGAAATAAAGGTAATGAAGTAAATAAAAGGCAACAATGTACCACACTTTTATTGAGTACACAATATCTAATAAATTTTGTAGTCATAAACAATCACATTAAAATATACAAAAAGTACACCAATTAACCAATTAATACATAGACATATATATCAAACCCAAAGCTAATAATCCAGGCACTGCCAGAGTCAAGCTGAGGTCAGTCCATGAAGATTTGTAGCATACATCCTGACATGTTTCGGAAATTTTACTGGTACATATTTTCCTTCATCAGGGGTGATTTATACTTGGGTGACTTTATCTTTATCTGCAACATAGATATAGTTTACTCAGTATTTGTACAATAGTACATAAAAAAACAAGTGATTTTACATAATGTGCTATATAGTATTTAGGCTTAAGGCACTTACATATAGGGTTCATTGAAAAAAAAATCCACGTTGGCTGGAAGAGTCAGCATGGACACAAAGATGGACAAACATCTTTAAATCTTTTCTTCTGTTCTGTTTCAGGGGGCTGTGAATTTCATTTATAGCTTATTTTTTCAAGTTCCGGATATGGCATTTCTATGCCACATCCCTCACACTATGGCTTCACAAATTTATTAGCTATGAAGATGCCCTTTTTGACAGTATGGGGACATTACAATTAGTGACACTTTTATACTGCGACTTTTATACTGTGACACTTTTAGCTCTGTGACTATATCATCATTTCTATAATTGCATGCATGCAATGTAGATGATTCACTTTATTGTTAACCATTTCTATTTGATATTTAATTGCCATGTTTCTTTCTTTCCTTTTCCTCTGCATTTTTACTGTTTGTTTTTTGGTTATTTTCATGTATTTTTCATTGTACACATGTTGGCTGTTATTGTCCTCTTTGTCCACTGGGTGGCGTGTGGTGTGCTCCCTGGGCTGGTCTTTTTTTTCACAAACAGCCAGCGAGTGAGCTCCACCTGTGCATGGCCTAATGGATGACGGGGTTCTCCTTGTCTCCATGTGGCCATATGTGCAGGGAGGAGCTCCTACCTGGTTTAACATCGGGGCATCTCTTGTGGATGTGAATCAGTGGCCGGCCCTGGGTTGCATGTTTGTCCATCTTTGTGTCCACGCGGACTCTTCCAGCCAACATGGATTCCCAGCAATTGTTTTTACCCTTTCCCCATGTCTTTTCAGTGAACCCTATATGTAAGTGCCTTAAGCCTAAATACTATATAGCTCATGCAAAAATCACTTGTTTTTTTATGTATTATTGTACAAATACTATGTAAACCATATCTATGTTGCAGATAAAGATAAAGTCACCCAAGTATAAATCACCCCTGATGAAGGAAAATATGTACCAATAAAATTTACAAAACATGTCGGGATGTATGCTACAAATCTTGATGGACTGACCTCAGCTTGACTCTGGCAGTGCCTGGATTATTAGCTTTGGGTTTGATATATACCGTATTTATCGGCGTACAACACGCATTTTTTTCCCCTGAAAATCAGGGGAAAATCGCAGGTGCGTGTTATACGTCGATCCCCTGCGATCCTGAGCTGTCAATTCTTCAAAATCGCCGACCGCAATTTGAAAATGGCGCCGCCGGCGCCGAAATACACGGAGCCGGTCCTCGGCTCTTTCCGGCGGCTCTCGTTCACTTTCGGCTCCACTCGTAGTCCCGAGCGGAGCTATCCGAACCTACTCGGCTAGGTTCGGATAGCTCCGCTCGGGACTACGAGTGGAGCCGAAAGTGAACGAGAGCCGCCGGGAAGAACCGAGGACCGTCTCTGTGTATTTCGGCGCCGGCGGCGCCATTTTCAAATCGCGGTCGGCGATTTTGAAGCCCAGGTTAGCTGGGATAGAGGTTTGAAGGCTGCACTGGGGCAAGGCTGCACTGGGGCAAGGCTGCACTGGGGAAGGCTGCACTGACAAGGCTGCACTGGGGAAGGCTGCACTGACAAGGCTGCACTGACAAGGCTGCACTGGGGAAGGCTGCACTGGGGAAGGCTGCACTGACAAGGCTGCACTGACAAGGTTGCACTGGGGAAGGCTGCACTGACAAGGCTGCACTGACAAGGCTGCACTGGGGAAGGCTGCACTGACATGGCTGCACTGGGGCAAGGCTGCACTGAGAAGGCTGCAATGATGGGCATTTAAATGTAAGTTTTTTTCCCTTCAACTTCCCTCCTAAAAGTTTTTTTCCCTTAAAATTCCCTCCTAAATTGCAGTGCGTGTTATACGCCGGTGCGTGTTATACGCCGATAAATACGGTATGTCTATGTATTAATTGGTTAATTGGTGTACTTTTTGTATATTTTAATGTGATTGTTTATGACTACAACATTTATTAGATATTGTGTACTCAATAAAAGTGGCACAATGTTGCCTTTTATTTACCTCATTACCTTTATTTCTGCCTTAAAAGTACAGGGGGGCAGCCCCTGTTGCACTTGTTGCATGCTCCTTTTTTTTACATCTAAGGATAGTCTTGCCCTGTACACGGCTGGAGGCTATGAGGCCTTGGGACTGATCTGCGGGAAGTGTTAAGATCTGGCCACACATGTGAGGCCTTGGATCGTCTGTGGATGCTGCGGGGAACCCCTGTTCGGGGTAGTCTAGCCATCTCAACCTCCGCAAATACTGCAAGGAGATTGGGACAAGAATGTCACTATCCTGGCTGGAAGTGATATCAAGAGTCCACCTGCCATCACCTGAGTCATGTGGGAAGCTGGTCCTCCTGTTTTGACAGCTGCCCCATGACCCAGCGCTTAGGGCGCTTCTCAAGGCAGCGGTCAGGCCCACCTGCTCGCTTTGATGTCAGAGTCACAGAAGAAAAGGGTACCGGAGTCGGGTAAGCCTGCAAGGGGTGAAAGCAGTGTACCAGTGGGGGAGGTGATACCTGTGGCCATTAAGGGAGATGGTTGTGCCGGTTAAAGCCAGTGCCAAGCGCAACTACCTCCCAGCCGAAGAATGCTCCACGATAATCAATTCAGACATCCCCTCTGATGGATTATCTGAACTGTTTTCGGACATTTTGTCTTGGAAGAGAAAGTGGAGTGACAGTGATGTGGAGCAAGTGTGTGACATGGAGGAGGATGAAGTTTCTCCTGCTACTGCCGCTAGTGTCACAATTGAGCTGTCTGCCAATGCAGCTCCATCGGTATGCATTACTAGATCTTTTGAGGAGGATCATTGGGCCTGACGGGTCTCTAAAGTCTGCATTGCCAAGCCAACGCCTGTAATGAAGTCCTATTGCAAGCCAGATGTTGTTGCTGGGTAGGGATGAGCCAAACACCCCCTGTTCGGTTCACACCAGAACATGCGAACAGGAAAAAAGTTTGTTCGAACACGCGAACACCGTTAAAGTCTATGGGACGCGAACATGAATAATCAAAAGTGCTAATTTTAAAGGCTTATATGCAGGTTATTGTCATAAAAAGTGTTTGGGGACCTGGGTCCTGCCCCAGGGGACATGGATCAATGCAAAAAAAAGTTTTAAAAACGGCCGTTTTTTTTTCAGGAGCAGTGATTTTAATAATGCTTAAAGTCAAACAATAAAAGTGTAATATCCCTTTAAATTTCGTAGCTGGGGAGTGTCTATAGTATGCCTGTAAAGGGGCGCATGTTTCCCGTGTTTAGAACAGTCTGACAGCAAAATGACATTTCAAAGAAAAAAAGTCATTTAAAACTACTCGCGGCTATTGCATTGCCGGTCCGACAAAACACATAAAAGTTCATTGATAAAAACGGCATGGGAATTCCCCACAGGGGAACCCCAAACCAAATTTTAAAAAAAAATGACGTGAGGGTCCCCCTAAATTTCATACCAGGCCCTTCAGGTCTGGTATGGATATTAAGGGGAACCCCAGCCAAAATGTAAAAAAAAAAATGATGTGGGGGTCCCCCTAAATTGCATACCAGACCTGAAGGGTCTGGTATGGATTTTAAGGGGAACCCGCGCCAAAATAAAAATAAAAACTGCGTGGGGTCCCCCCAAGAATCCATACCAGACTCTTATCCGAGCACGCAACCTGGCAGGCCGCAGGAAAAGAGGGGGGGACGAGAGAGCGCCCCCCCTCCTGAACCGTACCAGGCCACATGCCCTCAACATTGGGAGGGTGCTTTGGGGTAGCCCCCCAAAACACCTTGTCCCCATGTTGATGAGGACAAGGGCCTCATCCCCACAACCCTGGCTGGTGGTTGTGGGGGTCTGCGAGCGGGGGGGCTTATCGGAATCTGGAAGCCCCCTTTAACAAGGGGACCCCAGATCCCGGCCCCCCCTGTGTGAAATGGTAAGGGGGTACAAAAGTACCCCTACCATTTCACTAAAAACTGTCAAAAATGTTAAAAATGACAAGAGACAGTTTTTGACAATTCCTTTATTTAAATGCTCCTTCTTTCTTCTTTCTTCTATCTTCCTTCATCTTCTTCTTCTTCTTCTGGTTCTTCTGGCTCTTCTGGTTCTTCCTCCGGTGTTCTCGTCCAGCATCTCCTCCGCGGCGTCTTCTATCTTCCTCTCTTTGGGCCGCTCCGCACCCATGGCATGGGGGGAGACTCCCGCTCTTCTCTTCATCTTCTTCTCTTCTTCATCTTCTTCTCTTCTTCATCTTCTTCTCCGGGCCGCTCCGCATCCATGCTGTCATGGTGGGAGGCTCCCGCTGTGTGACGCGTCTCCTCTTCGGACTGTTCTTAAATAACGGGGGACGGGGCCACCCGGTGACCCTGCCCCCCTCTGACGCACGGTGACTTGACGGGACTTCCCTGTGACATCACGGGGAATGCCACAGGGAAGTCCCGTCATGTCCCGTGCTTCAGGGGTCACCCGGTGACCCCGCCTGCCGTTATTTAAGAACCGTCAGAAGAGAAGACGTGTCACACAGAGGGAGCCTCCGACCATGCCAGCATGGATGCGGAGCGGCCCGGAGAAGAAGATGAAGAAGAGAAGAAGTTGAAGAAGAGAAGAAGATGAAAAAGAGAAGAAGATGAAGAGAAGTACCAGAAGAGCCAGAAGAACCAGAAGAAGAAGAAGAAGAAGAAGAAGAAGAAGAAGAAGAAGATGAAGGAAGATAGAAGAAAGAAGAAGCATTTAAATAAAGGAATTGTCAAAAATTGTCTCTTGTCATTTTTAACATTTTTGACACTATTTTGTGAAATGGTAGGGGTACTTTTGTACCCCCTTACCATTTCACACAGGGGGGTCCGGGATCAGGGGGTCACCTTGTTAAAGGGGGCTTCCAGATTCCGATAAGCCCCCCGCCCGCAGACCCCCACAACCACCGGCCAGGGTTGTGGGGATGAGGCCCTTGTCCTCATCAACATGGGGACAAGGTGTTTTGGGGGGGCTACCCCAAAGCACCCTCCCAATGTTGAGGGCATGCGGCCCATCCTTCAGGAGGGGGGGTGCTCTCTCGTCCCCCCCTCTCTTCCTGTGGCCTGCCAGGTTGCGTGCTCGGATAAGGGTCTGGTATGGATTTTTGGGGGGACCCCACGCCGTTTTTTTTTACATTTGGCGCAGGGTTCCCCTTAAAATTCATACCAGACCTGAAGGGTCTGGTATGGAATTTAGGGGGACCCCCACGTCATTTAAAAAAAAAATTTTGTCCGGGGTTCCCCTTAATATCCATACCAGACCTGAAGGGCCTGGTATGGAATTTAGGGGGACCCCCATGTCATTTTTTTTTAAATTTTGGTTCGGGGTTCCCCTGTGGGGAATTCCCATGCCGTTTTTATCAATGAACTTTTATGTGTATTGTTGGACCGGCAATGCAATAGCCGTGAGTAGTTTTAAATGACTATTTTTCCTTTGAAATGTCATTTTGCTGTCAGACTGTTTATACGGGAAACATGAGCCCCTTTACAGGCATACTAGACACCCCCCAGCTACAAAATTTAAAGGGATATTACACTTTTATTGTTTGACTTTAAGCATTATTAAAGTCACTGCTCCTGAAAAAATGGCCGTTTTTAAAACTTTTTTTTGCATTGATCCATGTCCCCTGGGGCAGGACCCAGGTCCCCAAACACTTTTTATGACAATAACTTGCATATAAACCTTTAAAATTAGCACTTTTGATTTCTCCCATAGACTTTGGGTGTTCCGCGGCATTCGAATGTGCCGCAAACACCCAAATTGTTCGCTGTTCGGCGAACTTGCGAACAGCCGATGTTCGAGTCGAACATGAGTTCGACTCGAACTCGAAGCTCATCCCTATTGCTGGGTATCCAGTTCAGCGTGCACCTAATACCCGAGTCCTAACCGGGTATGGAGACCCTAAAACACTGTCCAGGCTGTCTAAAGTACAGCGTATAATTATCAAAAAATTGGCTGAAGAGTATGGTTACCTATACCCATATATACCAGCTCACTTAGAGGAAGAAATTCAAGATAAAGAAATACAGTGGGTGGATGAGGCCGTTCGGAGTTTCCTGCGGGTCCCTGTGTGCTTGGATCTTCAGAAGTTGTCACCTAAGGTAGCTGAAAGGTATACTTTGGTGCTGAAAACCTGGGGTTATGGTCGTATAATTAACCCAGATTGTGTGATTATCAGCCGGCCAAACAAAAAGGACATCCACCAATACATTACCACTGTTAACGCAAGAGGGGAAACCCTCCAGTTGTCGGATCCCAGGTATTACTGGTAAATGCTATGGAACTATATCTGTTCACCAAATCTTGTGGATTACAAATGTGTGCTATGTGGAGTTAAGGATGCTATGCTGGAAGCCACTTTACCCTTGCACAGACGTTGTTGCTAGTGGAGAACATTCCTGTTGGCTGTACTGCTGAGATTGTGCTGGACTGAATGCAGATAAAGGGAGTGCCCACTTGAGTTGCGCTGGCCAATACTGTGGAATTGCCACTGTGAGGCCAGAGTCTGAGGCCGATCCTGGGTACATCTGGCTGTTTGGCTGTCTGAGAGTCTATCCAGAAGCAAGAGAGCAGTGTAGGGTTGGAAATGCGGCTTGCAGTCCAACCAGAAGTAATGGTTCTGCCGGCCGGAGAAACCGTCATGATCGGAGGTAGAGGGGAAGCTGTCGCCACTAAGGGACCATCCACTTTATTACCATGGACCATTGTGAGTAGCAGTATTCTCACCAACCGGGGACAGTGAAGAATTGGGAAACTTCAGCAGATGTCAAGCCAGAGACCCAGCCAGTGGAGGCCAGTGGAGGTGACGCTTGCAGAGCAATATTGTCTGCCAAGCCAGAGTTTGAGCAGGCCAGTGGGGTGACAATTGAGGAGTATCTGTGAGTGCCAAGCTAGGGGCCCAGCAGGGGTGCGGGGGTGATGCTTGAGGATGATACTCAGTGAGAAGTTTGGAAGAGCTCAGGAGATCCAGTGGCAGTGGATCAGCAGATCTAAGTGATACACTGGGAGTTCAGTTGAGTGAAGATCTAAAAGGAGATTGTGGAGGAAGTGAAAGAGTTCATTACAACCTTTGTTAGAAACTGTTGCCATAGGAGATAGCGTGTCTACACATGCAGATGTGGTGTCTGGCTGGGTGCCTTTCCCTGAATGGCTGTCTGCCTATAGAAGTCTCAGAGTCTGCTAATTAACACTGCAACTACTAAAGAATGTCCTGGTCCCAACCCTCTCTCACACAGTTCTGTTTAAGAGAAAATAAATCTCTTTGCATTCAACAAGTGTCTGGCGCTCGTAACCCACTCTACACAGAAGGATGTCAGCTGTCCCTAATGCTGGAGGTCCCCATTATGCCTGGAGAGGCTCAGGACTTGGCTAGATATATATACCCATATATAGGGTGTGTAGCACCCTCTAGTATGTGTGATAGATGTAGATAGGTTTGTTAGTGTAGATAAACTGTTAGAGTAGGCAAAACATAGTTAGCTCAAGGCTAAGCCCGAGCTGTGTAATCTGGCTCAGGGTTCAGTGACTCAGGAGCTGGATGACTCAGCAGGTAGCTCTCTCTGACACTTTCCCCTGGTCTGGAAGTTTGTAGAAACCTCCATAGCTGGGAGTAAGCAGGGGCTGCCTGGAATATTTTTGGGGGCATCGACCAATCCCCAGAAAAAAGAAGCTGGAAGGGGGCAGGTTCACCTCATAAATAGACCAGGGCCATGCCAGCTGGGTCAGTTGGGTGGAAGATGGAGATGGAGTGCTGAGGAGGATGTCGGTGGCCCTTAAGGGTGCCCCCTAGTCTGGTGGAGGTGACCTTGGGTCTGGGGCTTGGGTGTTGGAAGATTCCTACCAAAACACATAGAGAAAGTCCTTCCTGGAGGCATGGGAGCAAGGAGAGAGGACAGCGAGAGCAGGTCAGCACATCTGGGAGATCTCCTGAGAGTCAGCCGGGTGGGCTGGTGAGTGTCAGTCTGGAGGACTATGGCGAGAAGTTAGCCTGGAGTGCTAGCAGTGGTGGCTGGTGCTCAACATTTTTTTGGGGGGGCGCAAAAAAACTGAAAAATTCTGAAAAAAAACCATCAATCGCAGCGACTCCATCATCAAAACGCAGCCACTGTGTCATCAAAACGCAGCCACTGTGTTATCAATCGCAGCTACTGTATCATCAAAACGCAGTCACTGTGTCATCAAAACGAATCCACTGTGTCATCAAAAACGCATCCACTGAGTCATCAAAACGCATCCACTGTGTCATCAAAACGCATCCACTGTGTCATCAAAAACGCATCCACTGAGTCATCAAAACACATCCACTGTGTCATCAAAAACGCATTCACTGTGTCATCAAAATGCAGCCACTGTGTTATCAAAATGCATTCACTGTGTCCACTGATCCCAGACACCATGATTGTCTCCTTAATAGCAGCCAGTATCTCTTTGAACAAGGGGGTAAGGGGGGAAAGTTATCAAAGAAGGATACTCACAGTGATTTGGGGGGCTGGGAGAGGATGCTGTATGTGCTTGGGGCCACTTTGGGAGCAGAGAGGATTTGTGCTAGAAGGGGGGTCTATTTTTATATTCAACCCCCCTTCTAGCACAAATCCTCTCTGCTCCCAAAGTGGCCCCTAGCATATACAGCATCCTCTCCCAGCCCCCCAAATCACTGTGAGTATGTTTCTTTGATAACGTGCCCCCCTTCCCCTGCAAGTGTCATATTCACACCTCACCTTAGATCAGCACGTCCTGTTGATGCTGTGTCCATTCTCCTCCCCCTCTGTCTGTGTATAGGAAGGCACTCGGAGGTGTCTTCAGTCCGTGTGTTAGTGAGACAGGAGGGGGGGAATGGGGAAGAGAGGGACAGATGCAGCTGTGCTGTGCTGGAGCTCACCCTCCTTGCGGCTGCTACATAGACCAGACTGGAACTCGTCCCTCATGCTGCTCTCTTACCTTCCTCCTGCAGCTCCGCTCGGGCCGAAGAACGGAGCTACCGACGTCACTTCCGGCTTTCGTCTGTTTCACGAAAGCCGGAAGTGACCTCAAGATTTGAAAAGCAATGCTCCCGCCCATAGAATCACACTGATTCTATGGGCGGAAGCTAATCTGTGCTTTCGATTGCGCCGCAAGGCGGGTTAAAGGCCCGCAATTGAAGTGCCACGTCTGCAATCTCGTGGTTGCATTGACGTGGCGCTTCCCATAGTGTACTGAGTCCGGCGCCACAGTGCACTTTGTTAAAGGACTTTTTTTTGTTGTTGTTCTTAAAGGGGCCGTTTAAAATATTTTTATTTGATTTTTTTTTATCTGTTTTTTGTTTTTTTTTACTACAGGAGGGGGGGGGGGCACCGCTTAGGCGCCCCCTATGGACGGGCCCCCACTGAGTGCTAGTGAAAGGGGCAGCTGCAGCCAGGTTGGTTAGTAGTGCCTGAAGGGGTGGTGCTGAGATCAGTAGCCACAGAAGTAATGCAAGCTGGACACTGAACTTTTGTTCAACAACTAAGGGGCCTTGGGTTCCTGCCTGTAATGGGCCACTGCTTTAATCTAACTGTTGGATATACACAGTGTTCAAGCTGGGTTCTGTAAGCAATGTAAGCAATGAGGCACACTTGAAGAAAAGGAGCGGTGTATAGACTGTATATGGGAAAAGTTGTCCCTGAAGTTGTCGTTAAAGTCAAATGGCATCGCATAACCTCCCATTCCTATCCAACTTATTACCCAAAATAAATAACAAAAACAAAGTCACAGAATGTTCTCTAACTAAAGTGTGCCTGTAAATATTAGGTGTGCCTGGCTGTGCAGGGTGAGGGGTCCCAGTTTATTTGCGGCTCCTTAGGAGGTGCGCTACATACAGTATATAAGTAGAATAAAGTAATTCATGACAAAAGTGCTGTGGAAAGGGGCATTAAATCAATACATCACCAAATTAATTTTATATCATTTTTTGGGACAGATCAACCCTGATGTTCTGACTGCCTATATCATTTTGTGAGGTCCTAAAAGGCCAGGACAGAATAAATACCCCGAAAATTACACATTTTTGGAAAGTAGACACTCCAAGATATTTAGTATTTTTTGAAGACACTTTTTTGGAAAGCAAAGAAAGTAAAAAAAATGTAATTGTATTTCACATAATTGTCATTTTAACAAGTTACTTCTCACACACAGCATACTTAACCACTTGCCAACCAGTTAATGCTGATATATGTTGGCAAAATGGTTCGTTACCGCGAATCACCGTATGGGTACTGTTGGAAGGCAACATGGTTTAATATCATATTTCTGGAGTTTTCTTTCTGGTTGATACAACCAGGAGACTTAAGTTGAAAGTTGAAAGTTGACCCAGCAGGGTGTCGATTCATGCCCCTGGCAGGAAGAGTATTGGAACAAAAGCTTGGCTCCTGACTAACTGGTGTGATAAGGTTGAAATCCTTGATTAACACTCTGCAAGCTAGCTTCAAAATGGGCTATTACTGCCAAGATGATTGATGAAGTTGGGCTACCAGTCACTAAAGATGACCCAGGTCACATAGCGATGAATGCAGTCCCTAGAGGCCAATACAGCAGGACAGACAGAAATATAATATATTAAGAAGGACTGCCTCGTAACTACTTTGGTTTGTCAGAAACCTAGATGGGCTGGCAATGGGGTTGGGTCTGAACAGTGTATGACTGGAGTTTAAAAAAATGCTCTCTTGCCTGATGGCTCTCGTGCCTCATGGCCCTCTCTTGCCATTTTGAGCCCAGCTAACAAGACAATATCTAGAGGACAGCCTTAGGACAGCCTTACGTTAAGTATCTTTGATGTTCTTTTGTTATATGCTCTGTAATATTTCCTTTAGTGTTTTTATGTTAGCATTTCCTATTTTCTTGGGAACTAAATAAGACGTTGTTTTACTAAGCAGTGTGTTTGTTTTCATAGCTAACCTTATATTATTGTACTATCAGCAGTAACATTATTAGACTCGCTAACTATAGGAATAGACAAGTTAATACGTATATGAAATAAATAGAGGGAATCCATCACCACCCAGGTAATATTTATTTCAATATTTATTTCAGGTACTTCTGTACCTTTAAGGGAGATAGCAGGCACGCGCGCGCTGCATGGCGGGGAAGCCGATGCGAGTGGCGGGTGGGAGCAATCGCCGCCGGCCACCCGCGATCGCGTGCACGAGAGCAGGAACAGGGATTTGTGTGTGTAAGCACACAAATCCCTGTTCCGTCAGGGGAGAGGAGACATTTCGTTTGTTCCTACTAAACAGGAACATTGATATGTTTCTTCCCCCAGTCAGTCATATCCCCATACAGTTAGAAACACTAACCAGGGAACACATGTAACCCCTGGATCGCCCCCTCGTGTTAACCCCTTTTTTATAGCACTGATCGCTGTATAAATGTCAATGGTCCCAAAAATATGTCAAAAATGTTCGATCTGTCCGCTGCAATGTTGCGGTACTTTTAAAAATCGCAGACCACCGCCATTACAATAATAAAAATGCCATAAAAATGTCAGAATTCTTTCCCATAGTTTGTACACGTTATAACTTTTGCGGAAACCAATCAATATACGCTTATTGTGATTTTTTTACCAAAAATATGTAGAAGAATACATATTGGCCTAAACTGAGGAAGAAATTTGTTTTTAAAAACATTTTGGGGATATTTATTATAGCAAGTAAAAAATATTGTTTTTTTTTTCAAAATTGACGCTCTTTTTTTGTTTATAGCAAAAAAAATAAAAACCGCAGAGGTGATAAAATACCACTAAAAGAAAGCTCTATTTGTGGGGAAAAAAAGATGTCAATTTTGTTTGGGTACAGCATCGCATGACCACGCAATTGTCAGATGAAGCGATGCAGCACTGTATTGCAAAAAATGGCCTGGTCATTAGGCAGCCAAATCTTCCGGTCTGTGAGTGGTTAAAATAACAACCCAAAACACATTCTGCTTCTCCTCTTGAGTATGGGAATACCACATACAGGAGATTTTTTGCTTCCTAGATGCATTGAGGAACCCAAAACACTTTTAAGCTTTCAAGGGGCATAAATAATGCATCTGATTTGCTAATGTAGCAAAGTCCCGGGTCCCTTGAGGCCTAATGGTGACCTCCAGAGTTAGGGACAGCTAAAATCCTTCTGTGTAGAGTAGGGTACAAGGCATGGTGGGTGTACTGCAAGATGAAGTGGTGGGCGCCAGACGCTTTTTGAATGCAAAGAGATTTATTGTCTCTTGAACAGAACTGTGGGAGAGAGGGTTAGGGCCAGGACATCCTTAGGTAGATGCAATGCTAGTTGGCAGACTCCGAGACTTCTATAGGTAGACAACTATACAGGTGAAGGTCTCCAGCCGGACATCGCTTCTGTATAGGTAGGACTGCTGTCTCCCATGACAACAATCTTGTAGCAGTTACTAACGGTAATTATATTCAACTATTGGCAACTTAAACAGTTCTCTGCTTGTTCCACAGTCACTCACTGTGGGATTTCACTCAACAAACTCCCAGTCTTTCACTGACCTTCAGATCCAATAGCCACTGGATGCCCTAAGCTATTCCACTTCTAGCACTCAGTATCTTCCTCAAGCATCACCCCGCTTCCCTGCTGGGTCCCTGGCTTGGCACTCACAGATACTCTTCAAGCGTCATGTCTGCTGACACGCTAGATCCCTGGCTTGGCACTCACCTCTGCTGTCCCACTGGGTCCCTGACTTGGCACTTGCTGAAGTTTTCTCACTTCTTCACTGTCCCGCTGGTGAGAAGACTGCTCTCGTACTGTGTTCAGCTTACTCACAGTGATCTCTGGTAACAAGGTGGATAGTCCCTTAGTGGTGACAGCTTCCCCTTCTACCTCCAACCACAGCTAGTTCCCCACACGGCTGAACTCCTGGTTGGACTACAAGCCCTCAGTCCCAACCCCATGCTGCTTCTCCTGCTTCTGGATAGGCCCTCACACAGCCTAGCAACCAGATGTCCCTGGTATAGCCTAAGGGCTTACGGCCTAGCAGCAGAATAACATACGTCCACCCAGACAGCCGTCTAGGTGGCACAGAAACCCGATCACCTGACTCCACCCAAATAAATAGGTGCTCCCAACAGGCCAAGGGGCCAAAGAAAATCCCTGCCCATTGGCTGAGACATTCATCCATTCATGTCTGAGTTTACAAAGCCCCTGTCTTATCTAGTGTCACCAGCATAGAGCCACCTAGTAACAGAAGTGAAAGGGTGCAACGAGTCCAGATTTAGAGAGGAACCAATTGATCTCCTAACAATTGGCCAAGACAATTATCACTTGACAACTAAATTTGATAGCCTAAACATCAGGGTGCTACACTAACTACCTATTACATTTCTTGAGGCCCTGAAGTGCCAGACATACCCACAAAATACCCATATTTTGCAAAGTAGACCCTCCAATCAATTTAATTAGAGGCATGGTGAGTCTCTTGAAGACCACATTTTTAGCCACAAGTTTTTGGAAAATTAAGAAAAAAAATGAAATGTAACTTTTTAAACCCAGCTCTCAATTAATAAGATATTTCTCACACTATGAATACTTATGTATTCCACCATGGGCATACTTAGAAATAAACCCCAAACCACATTCTGCTATTCCTTCTGAGTATGGGAATACCTGACACAGTATGTCATACTTTTTTGCAGCCTAGCTGCATAATGGAGCTCAAAATCCAAGGTGCACTTTCAAGTTTTCAAGGGGCATAATTTAATCATCTGATTTTCTGACTATCACAGATTTGGAGGCCAGGACAGTAGAAACTGCAGAAATAAAGCCCACACACGGTCGGAATTTCCGACAACAAGGTCCTATCACACATTTTCCATCGGAAAATCCTATCGTGTGTACAGGGCATTAGAGTTACACCCCAAAATACATTTGGCTACTTCTCTTCAGTATGGGGATAGCATATGTATGAGACTTTTTTAATGTTTGAAATGATTATGTTCTGGACATTTTATCTTGTGTATCACAAAAACCAACCAAATGTATAAAGAACAGTGTACTGTAATTCTCACAGGTGGTCAGGGAATATACTGTAGCTTAATATAGCAACACCTACAGAAGTTCTCATTCCTATAAGCTACGCAAGCCTAGCCCGCTGGTATGTGGCTGCTTCCAGGAATGCTATGCTCACTGGACAGAAGGTACAGGAGGCTGTACAAAGGGTGAACAAATAATTTCCTGTGCTCCCAGGAGTTCAGTTGTCTGTAGAGGAAGGCTCGGACTCAGTGGTGGCTGGTGCTAAAAAATTTTGGGGGGGGTGCAAACAAACTGAAAAAAATGTTAAAAAAAAAACATCAAACGCAACCACTGTGCCATCAAACGCTGCCACTGTTCCCATCAAACGATGCCACTGTGCCCATCAAACGCTGCCACTGTGCCCATCAAATGCAGCGACTGTGCCCATCAAACGCAGCGCCTGTGCTATCAATTACAGCCAGTGTGCCCATCAAATGCTGCCACTGTGCCAAATGCTGCCAGTGTGCCCATCAAATGCTGCCAGTGTGGCAAATTCTCCATACCCCCCCCCTCACTTGCCCACAATAGGACCTACAGATAGATAGACACTGGGTGGGAGAGATAGACAGACAGATAGATATTGGGTGGGAGGGGGAGAATGAGTGAGATAGATAGATAGATAGATAGATAGATAGATAGATAGATAGATAGATAGATAGATAGATAGATAGATAGATAGATAGATAGATAGATAGATATCACCAGGGACCATGCCTGGCTGGGGCGGTTTGCAGGAGCTATTGCGCTAAAAATAACGCCTCCTGACCGACCCAAAACAGCCGCTGCTGTCTCTCCAGTGTAAAAGCCACTGGAGCGGTGTGCTAGCAGGACGGGGAAAAAAAGTCCTGCTAGCAGCATCTTCGGAGTGGTGAAGGAGCGGTGTATACACTGCTCCTTCATCGTTCCTGCCCATTGAAATCAATGGGGTAGCGCAGCTATACCGCCGGCAAAGCGCCTCTGCAGAGGCGCTTTGCGGTGGTTTTTAAACCCTTCTCGGCCGCTAGCGAGGGGTAAAACTGCCCTGCTAGCGGGCGAATACCGCCGCTAAAACGACGGTAAAGCGCCGCTAATAATAGCGGCACTTTACTGCCGATTCCACCCCCACCCCTGTGTGAAAGGGGCCTAACATAAAATATATAGAATGAATTAAATACACATACCTCAATACAAATTCAAAGCATAACAGTGCAAAACCAATCAATAATAAATAGTTAAAAAGGCAATTTCTCCAAGAAAGTTCACAATTGCAGGAATCAACAGGATGTCTGCCACTGTGAGGATGTATATCCAAACAGGCATGAAAGTGTGAGAGTGAGACAAGCACCTCCACCAAAGACATTAGCAAAGGTGAGCAGCTGCTAATGTCTTTGGTGGAGGTGCTTGTCTCACTCTCACACTTGCATGTTAGATAGAAAGACAGACACTGCGGGGGGGAGGGGGAGATAGATAGACAGTTGATTAGGACTTACATATCTCTGAGGCTCAGTCCTGTGCAGGCTGCAGTCCGTGGCTAATGACAGCTGTCCTGACACCTCCTCTGCCTCCTTGCTTCCATACACTGGCTGGCTGGGTAGGATGTTTTCTTCTCGGTGTGACTGTGTAGTCAGTAGAGGAGTCCGCTCCCCATGCTTCCTTCCTCTGCTCGGGCGCACTGGGAGATGAAAGCGGAAGTGACATCAGAACTCGGCTGTCACTCAACGCACCGGCCATACTAATGCATACAATATGAATAGTAATGCGGAAGCTACTCGGCACGATGGATCGCGCCACAAGGCGGGTTAAAAGCCCACAAATGAAGCGCTGCGTCTGCAATCTCGTGATTGCATAGACGTGGCGCTTCCCATACTGTACTGCGTCCGGCGCTCGGACACAGTGCACTTGACTTAAGGACCTTTTCTTCGATTTTTTTTTTTTTAAGGGCCAGTTTTAAAAATTTTTTTTTTGGTGACTACGGGGGGGGGATGGGCCGCCACTGCTCGGACTAGTGTTATGCAGTCCAGGTGGCAGGCAGAGACATGGTCGGCAAACAGGCAAAGGATCAGTTCAGGCAGCAGGCAGAAACATGTTCAATATACAGGCCAGTGTCAGTGCAGGTGGTAGACTGCAGTAGCATGACTCGCGATCAGAAACTTTGTTGCTGGATGCACTTGTCTGGTGATATTGTCATTGGTGACAATCAGGAACACTGTTGATGCTTACACTGGGCTGGTGTCAATGGGACTTGTGGTGGAGATCAGGAACACCGTTGCTGGCTGCTGGTGTGTCGGTGATCAGAAACACTGTTGCTGGCTTACATTGGTCTGATGACACTGGTACTTGTGTGGCAGTGATCAGGAACATTGTTGCTGGCTATACTGGTCTGGTGACAGTGGGACTGGCGTGGCGGTGAGCAGGTACATTGTTCCTGGCTTACACTGGTCTTGTGACACACTATGGGAGTGGCAATGATCAGAAACACTGTTACTGCCTTGTACTGGTCTGGTGACACTTGACTAGTATGGCAACAATCAGGAACACTATTGCTGGCTGCACTGGTCTGGTGACATTGAGGCAGGGGAGTAGATAAGGGGGAGGTCGGGGTGTTCAAACCGCCCCCAAGCATACTGGCAAAATGCACAGACAGTGTACGTGCTGTTTAACCTCAGCATCAGCATAGTAGAAGCAATCAGAGTTTCGGAGTGCAGCAGCCAGATCCCCTTCTACTGTGCCCCACCCCCTCAGTTTAATAAGGGGTCCCAACTGAAAAGCATGATATTACTGCGAGGTCTCAGATGCCGGCAATTGACAGTGCAGTTGAAGGAACTCCTAGACTCCTCCTCAAGGCATCATATGACACTGCTGAAGGGAGATTCAGGATGCAGAAGTTTTCCTACTTCTGTGCTGTGCTGAATCTGAGTTCTGGTAAGTGGGGAGGCATCAATTTTCTGTTTTGGGAAGGAGGAAGTGAGAATTCCAGCCTGGGGGAGTTTTTTTGGTGGGGGGTTAAGGAACGGGGGTGGGTTTGCTTTTGTAGAAGGGGGGAGTTTCTTGTAGAGAAGTTTACAGGGGGTGGTTAATGGCAGGGATTTGCTTCTGGGAGGGAGATTGATTGGATGAAGGGAGATTTTCTTCATAATTAGGAATCTTTGCTGGTGGAGAGGGTGTTGACTGTGGGAGATATTTTTGCTTTGGGGGGGTCAGTTTAGAGACCGGGGATTTAATTTTTGGGGGGATATTTGAGGGAGGGAGATATTTAACAGTGGGAATCTTTGCTTGGGGAGGGAGGGTTCTTAGGAGGGAGAGGGGGATTTTTTTTTCCTTTTAAAGAGATGTTTTTTTAAAATTATACTTATCTAGGTGGATGGAGCATTGATCCAATGTTGCAGCTGTCCCCAGCTGCTTCTAAGACAAACAACAGAGCGATCAAAGACTGCTGATCACTCAGTTCTCAGCCTTCAGTGAGCAAAGAGCTGTGACTGTCAGTCCCTGGCTCTGCCCCCCTCTCCCCCAAGCTCACTGGAATGCCAGGCTGTGGAGGGGGCAAGAGCGGCTGGCTAGCTGCTGGTCCAGGCATCTGGGAGAATCCTGACTTTAAAGTTAGGATCTTTCCACAGCCTGGACCTGCTGAGCGATGTGAGCTGACAGCGGGCTATAGCTGGATGTCGGCTAAAAACGGGTCACAAAAGTGCAGAACGAACTGCACTCCCCTCCAGAAGAAGTACAACCAAGCGGTATGCCGTCCCTTCAGAGTGCATGCACCGGTGACATCACGGCTGCTATCCATGTGAATATCTCCTAAACACCACAAGTTTAGGAGGTATTCACTGTACCTACAGGTAAGCGTTATTATAGACTTAATTGTAGGTACAAGTTCAAAAGCTGGGTTTACTACAGTTTAAGACTGAATAAAAGCCAACCACATTGACCAGGTGCAAAGGGCACCATACTGTGGTAGGCAATGTACATTTTTTTTTTTCATCTCTTAAAACATTTCATAAAATTTCTTAGCACAAAAAAATCAAGTCTTGGGTCTGAATCATACATCCTATGACCATGGTGCAGCAATTATACTGCAAATACCTGCACCCGGGATCTCAGATGTTCCAATCTCTGCTCAACCTGTACACCTGAGTGATGGGCTGAAAACAGACAAGGCTGTCTGGTGCTGTAAACATGTATTCACATGTATCTGCACTTCCAGTGGTTACCTGCAGGTAGGGATACATTTTTGCCCTTGGATAAAGCCTCTATGCATCCAGGGTCAGAAATGTGTCCCTAACAGCAGGTAACCACTATGAGCCGCGGTTTGTTAGTGTGTCGCTGAGGCTCAATTGATGTGAAGAGTAATGTAGATGATACCGAATGTGCTGCAGGAGTGCCGGCGAGGGATGGAGTTCATCCCAGCTCCTGTAGTCACTAAAGGGAAGAGAGAAAAAAAATCCCTGGTGCCGCACATCCACAGAGTCCTATGGTAATGTAGTAGTGATGGGAGAGACTTCAGCCCGGGTTCCCGCCAGGTCACACCCCAACGTGTTTTGCTTTGTCCCCCGGAGCTTAAACATGGGGACCACTGGATGCACAGATACATGTTAACAGCAGTGACTCTTTTCAGCCCATCACTCAGGTGAACAGGCTGATCAGCTGACAAAAATTGGAACATCTGGGATCCTGGCTGTAGGTATTCATGGTATATTTGCCATTCCATGGCCATTTAGAACACATGAATGAGATCTAAAGCCTGGTTCACATGGTAAGTTTTTTTTAGTTCAACACAGCGGGCTGAACGAAAAAAAAAAACAAAACTAGGGAGCTTAGGAGGAGCTAGCTGTACTAATGAGTACACTACCGCACCACAACTGCATGCATTGCGTTCTATTCAGTTGAATGGGGATAATTTTTGCTGCGCTGCATTGCAAAGCCTCATGGGCCCACTCTGCTGTCACATGTTTTTACCGTACCTCTCCCAACATTAAAGTGTAAATGATGCCTTTAAAGCGGAGACTTCACTTCCTGGTTCCCTACTGCGCATGTGCGAGTCGCGCTGCGCAATCCGTCCCTGCTGTCTCTGGGACCCGTGTGTCTCCCAGCAGACAGCGGGGGGGGGGGGGGGGAGTGGCGTAGGTCACCGCAATGACCGCGGGGTGATGTATGCCCGGAAGTGGGTGCAAATACCTGTATTATACAGGTATCTGCAGAGGGTTCCGAAAAGCGGAAGTTCCATCCTTGTGTGGACCTCCGCTTTAAGTTTGAAAGACCAGAACTCCCCCAGGAAAAAAAAAATTATCTACGGCCCTGCATTGAGGGGAGTGTGGCAGTGATCAGGAACGCTGTTTCTGACTTACATTGTGATCAGTGACACTTGTCACTAGGCAGAACGGGGAGATGCCGTTTACATCAGCATCTCCCCTTTGGTCCTCTCCGTGAGGCGATCGCGGGTATGCCCGCGGCGATCGAGTCCGTGGGACCCGCGACCCGACTCACGGAGCTCCCGGCCGGCGTGCGCATGCAATGGCACGGCGGGGAATTCAAATGGACGTACCTGTACGTCCATTTGCCCAGCCGTGCCATTCTGCCGACGTACATCGGCGTGCGCCGGTCGGGAAGTGGTTAATAAAGAAGATGTTATACACTGTTATGAAGATATTTTATACATGAATTATTGATATGTATTATGTTATAGATGTATATTAAAAAAGTACTTCCTTACCTTTAAGAATATACACTGAGTATTTGTTGTATATTTAAAAGTGGCAGCTTTTTTGTGTATATTGATGTGGCCAGAGGGTAATGAGAGCAATGATTTGTAATAGCAGTGATCTCTCTCTAGCAGTCTCATGCAATATGTCACTAGTGTCTAATGCCGCGTACACACGAGCGGACTTTACGGCAGACTTTGCCCGGCGGACTGGATTTCGTCGGACAATTCGATCGTGTGTGGGCTCCAGCGGACTTTGTTTGCTCAAAAGTTGGACGGACTTAGATTTGAAACATGTTTTAAATCAATCCGTCGAAATCGAGTCCGGTCGAAAAGTCCGCCGTCTGTATGCTAGTTCGACGGACAAAAAGCCACGCAAGGGCAGCCATTGGCTACTGGCTATGAACTTCCTTGTTTTAGTCCGGTCGTACGTCATCACGTACGAATTTGACGGACTTTGGTGGATTGTGTGTAGGCAAGTCCGTTCATTCAGAAAGTCCGTCGTAAAGTACGTCGAAAAGTCTGCCGGGCAAAGTCTGCTGTAAAGACCGACCGTGTGTACACGGCATAATAGTCTACTGCAGTATATTTTCAGCCTTCATCTCACCTGTAGCATATTACTGGTTTTTGACTTCACTGAAACCTATTTGGAAATCATTAATTGCTGGCGGGTTGTTTGCCCTTTGAAATATAATTCCATTCATATGTTTCTGAAAAAAAATTTAATAAATAAAAGCTAAACCAGTTAAAGTGGGTGTAAACCTCAGGCATGAAATATGACATATATTACACTATATCCCTCTATAGTGTGTACTTGTCTCAATTAAGACCAGACCACTAAGTGTCATTTCTGTCTGCTGCTTCGTTTCTCTGCTATCAGCATGAATCACTTCTGACAAGTTTTCCTGACACCAAGAGAAAAATGGTGATAGGGGAAGGACCTCCAGCTCATTGACAGCCTCAGCTCTGTTCCTGTGATCTAAGAGAAGGGGGGGGGGTGTCTCTTCCCTCTGATCAGCTCTCAGAGTTCTCCACACTGAGCTCTGCAGAGTGTAACTTTAGCTCTCTGTCCCCTTTAATCTAAACTCTCAGACAAGTGTATAAGTTCTGGACTTTAAATGGATACAGAGAAGAGAAGGCTGCAGATAGACAGGCACAACTTATGTAGGAGGATTTCTTTAATCTCTGTGTATCACCTGAGACGCTTCACTTCACTGGGTATATGTTATGCCCTGTACACACGGTCGGATTTTCCGATGGAAAATGTTCGATGGGAGCTTTTTGTCGGAAATTCCGACCGTGTGTGGGCTCCATCGGACATTTTCCATCGGAATTTCCGTGCAACAAAATTTGAGATCTGGATCTCAAATTTTCCGACAACAAAATCCGTTTGCATAATTTCCGGTTGTGTGTACACAATTCCGACGCACAAAATTCCACGCATGCTCGGAATCAAGCAGAAGAGCCGCACTGGCTATTGAACTTCATTTTTCTCGGCTTGTCGTACGTGTCGTACGTCACTGCGTTCTTGACGTTCGCAATTTTCGACCAACTGTGTGTGACCGTGTGTATGCAAGACAAGTTTGAGCCAACATCCTTCGGAAAAAATCCATGGATTTTGTTGTCGGAATGTGCGATCGTGTGTAGGGGGCATAAGGGTTTACAACCACTTTAAATTAGAACTACAACTACAACCCACTGATTTTCTATTAAAAAAAAAAAAGGACGGGCTTATTTATGAAAACCACAGCCAGACAAGTGTAGGTCTGGCACCTGTATTGGCCAAGCATATATAAATTTTAATTCTCTAGCTGGCTCTAAACAAATTCAGGTTGAACTCCAGGCAAACGGCTAAGTACACTGATGAAATAGTACATATAAGGAGCTGTTTTACCTGCCAAAAAAATGTTTTTTTCCATCCAGTGCAGAGATATACAAAACTCAGCCAAACAGCACAGCCTTGTCCGGCAGGCAGGAGACCTAATTTTCTTCTGCTGCAGTTAAAGAGGAACTTCAGTCATTTTTTCATATTTCCATTTATTAAATCTTCTGCCCTTGTTGTTTTAACTTTGGATAGTAAAACATTTTTTTTTCTGCCAGTAAATACCTTATACAGCCCAATTCCTGCTTCCTGTCTGGCCATTTTGCCTAGGTTTATGGCATCATGCACAGCTCTCGCTCTCTCTCACTCTCGTGCCCAGATAGCAAGCAATTGAGCTGCAAGTTTGAAAATGACTTGCTAAGCTATTGCTGGACTTGCGAGGTGTCACAAGTTTGTTGCACAATTGCAGCAAGTCCGCATTGCATGACTCCAGATCAACTTTCTGTGCAAATATTCTGCAAGTCTGCTCCAATTCTGGTTCAGTTTTGTGCAATAGTCATCCCACCACAGGGGTCACTGTGACAGAATTTTGATGCTGTAGACTTGCAGAGCTCTTGCTGTACACTCGCTACTGCAACTTTGCTCTTGCTAGAGAATTGCCACGCAAATTTGCTACAAATTGGAAAGATGTCAACTAGAACTTGTGCTTTAAGTGCTCTGCAAGTGTACAACTTGCCAGTGAAAATGTGCAGCAAGTTAACAGACCAACAATTTAACAGTGCCGCAAATTTGTGGCAAGCTATCCTTGCTATCTTTGTGAGAGTTTGCCAGGAAGGGAGGGGGGATGAGTCATACGAGGGCCAATGAGAGCTGCAGGGCTGCAGAGCTGTGTGTCTCTGTGTGTCTGTGTAAATCCAGGAAGTGAACAGACAGCAGCTTCAGCTGCCCACAGAAAATGGCTGCAGCCAGACTCAGTGGAGGGAGATTTCTGCAGCATATTTGGCAAGTACAGAATCACGGTATATATAAAATAATATGCAAAGTTGTTGGAGGGAAGCTTCAGAATGGCAAAGATGTTTTTATTACAAATTATGTGAGCAGACGGCAGTTTCTCTTTAACCATATCATATGGCGGATCCCGCTCACCGTCAGTTTACCATACGCCAAGCAGGATCCCCTCTCGTTCTGGGACAATGTGATGTCATATGACATCGCGCCAGTCTCACTGCCCTTGCGAGCCCACGGGGGCACGCAGCTCGGTGATCGCAGGGGCGCACCGTGTCCCTGGGATCTCTGATCTCAGTAAAGAGCCGATGACGTGGCTCCTTACCCATGTGATCAGCTGTGTCCAATCACATCACATGTAAACAAGGAAATGCCAGTTATCGGCTCTCCTCGCCTCACACTGACAGAGTGTGAGGATAGAAGGGCTGATCAGCGGCATCTCTTTGCAGGGGAGAACTGTACAGGTAATCAGGGCACTGATCACCGGTGCCCTGATTATCACTGCAGCCCCAACAGTGCCCAGCAGTGATGCCAGCCAGTGACCATCTGTGATGCCAATCTGTGTCCATTAGTGACACTAATCTGTGCCCATCAGTGATGCCAATTTGTGCCCATCAGTGATGCCAATTTGTGCCCATTAGTGATGCCAATCTGTGTCCATCAGTGACACCAGTCAGTGCTGCCTTTCAGTGTCCGTAAATGCCTGCTCATCAGTTGCGCCCATTAGTGCCGCCCATCAGGGCCACCCATCAGCGCCACCTATCCGTGCTGCCTATCAGTGCCCATCAGTGCCGCCTATCAATGCCCATCAGTGCCACCTATCAGTGCTCATCAGTGCTGCATATCAGTGCCACCTATTACTGCCCATCAGTGGGGCATGCCTTCTCATCAGTGCCACCTCATCAGTGCCCATCAGTGCCGCCTCATCAGTGTACATCTGTGAAGGAGAAAACTGACTTATTTACAAAATTTTCTGACAGAAATTAAGAAAAACTGTTTATTTTTTAAAATTTTCAGTCTCTTTTTTTGTTTTTAGCAGTGGTGATTAAATACCACTAAAAGAACGTTCTATTTGTGTGGAAAGAATGATAAAAATGTCATAGGTGTATAGTGTTGCATGACTGCGCAATTGTCATTCAAAGTGTGAAAGCGCTGAAAGCTTAAAATTGGTCTGGGCAGGAAGGGGGTGAAAGTGCTCAGTATTGAAGGGGTTAAAAAAACATTCATAGGTCTTGTCCCTCCCCCAGCCTGTGATTGGACTGTGAAAGAAGAAGTCTGACTGTTGCAAATTCAGCATTGTTAAATTCAAATAAAGTAAAATAAATAACCTGTTTGGCAGTATTTCTCTGACAATGACAAATAAAACAGTTTTAAAGAAAAAAAAAAGTTTATTTCCTTTGAAAAATGTTTGAAATTAGATACAATTATGTGATGTCCTGAAAGTCTTAGCTTGAATTAGATGCCTTTAGTGGCGGTGTAAATCATTGCAGAAATACAAGAATACCCGAACACCAATTAACAGGGATGAATAGACGGAGAGAACAATCCATGTAATCATCTAGACTCAGATCATGCTATAGATTGCTCTGCTTGGTTTTGTGTCATGGCCAAATCAGTTATCTGCTTCTACACATCGATAGATGTCACCATTTGTGTTGAGGAGCCACAGATAGTCGTTGTCGTAAGTGACGTGTTTGAAAGTGGCGCAGAAGTCCAGCTCGGTCCAGGATGTTCCAGTTGGAGTTTTGGTACTGATTCCATCTCTGAAACAAAAATCTTTCTCAGTTATACAACATAAAAAAATTATATTAAAAATAGCGTTTCTTCTTAGGAAATTTGTATGGACCCAATATAGCAAATCAGAAATCCATTAATAGGATCAGCTTTTCAGACTGACCAAATAGTCAAAAATAAAAATCCATGGTCAATGGGGGGTAGCATTTAATGCCCATTTGAGGGTTCAAACAGTACAATCTCAGTTGAATAAAGAGAGCAAAAAGTCAAGGATCCTCTAACACGAATGTGAGCATACACAGCATTTGCTGAATTATAAGGAATTATAAGACCTCATGCACACTGGACGTTATAATAATGTTATAAAAACACCAGTAGCTTTGCAGTGAGTTTATCAATGTTTTTACAATAGCGTTTTTTTTTTTTAAATATTCTTTATTTAAATTGTTTGCAGCAATACAAAAAATAAAACACACTTAATAGACAGCAGGACCAGTCGGCCACATAATCGCTTGCTATTGATACTCTTAGCTGTTATTGTTACTTTTCTGTCTAGTATACCCTTCCCCCACAATAGCGTTTTTTAGTGTTTTATTTATTTATTTTTCTTTCAATGGATCAAAAACGTTAAAAAACGCTAGTGAGAAGTGTTTTTTAGCGTTTATCTGCATTTTTAAGGTTTTTTTTTACGTTAGAGCATTTTTACAGCTGAAAAACGCCTCTCAGAACCCACTAGTTTTTTGGGTTTTTTTTACAGCCAAAAAACTCCCCAGCCAAAAACAGTTGATAACAGCCTATTGCCCCGTACACACGTTCGGACATTAATCGGACATTCCGACAACAAAATCCTAGGATTTTTGCCAACGGATGTTGGCTCAAACTTGTCTTGCATACACACGGTCACACAAAGTTGTCAGAAAATCCGATCATTCTAAACGCGGTGACGTTAAACACGTACGTCGGGACTATAAACGGGGCAGTGGCCAATAGCTTTCATCTCTTTATTTATTCTGAGCATGCGTGGCACTTTGTGCATCGGATTTGTGTACACACGATCGGAAATTCCGACAACGGATTTTGTTGTCGGAAAATTTTATAGCCTGCTCTCAAACTTTGTGTGTCGGAAAATCCGATGGAAAATGTCCGATGGAGCCTACACACGGTCGGAATTTCCGACAACAAGGTCCTATCACATATTTTCCGTCGGAAAATCTGACCGTGTGTACGGGGCATAAGTGTGCATGGACACATAGGATAACAAGCTGGAGAGTTTATTGACTGTGGAAAAAAAATGTCTGAAGCCAAAATCAGCAGCTGTAAAAAACGTTCAAAAACGTTCAGTGTGCATGAGGCCTAACTAGTAGACTTTTCCAATTGGCTTACCTTCAACATTTACCATTACCACTTCTCTACAAAGTAACATTTACTGTATATACACATTGCTTTAATGCTACTGCATACATAGTTTAAAAATTACCTTCGGTATACGTTGCCTGCTGAGTTGACGCCATACACAGAACCATCTGTGCCAACCTCTATCATCACCAGACCACCTTCAACATGCTGCCATTGGGTTCCTAGGCAGGATGTTGGTTTGACATTGTGGCGGAAGTAAATCTGGTTGGCGCTGTTGACTCCCCAGCACCCCACTGGCCCACAGCTGTAGTATTTCAGCCTCCCATCCAGTAGGGTGAAGGATACAGCAGAAGATCCTGAAACTGTGCAACTCTTTCTCAAGCAATAAATGTTGTCTTGTGCGTTCACTCCTCCCAAGAACTTATCACCACCAGCATCTACCTGCTTCAAGAGCCCTAATGAAAAAACACAAAACAGAACAATGGCCCATTAAATTAAATGTAGTAACCCCGAGAAGATTAAAACAATAACCCTCCAGTCTAGTAACATAGATGGCTGAATCTCATTATTGCTAATAGCACAGTTTCCAAGTGTCCTTTTTGTAGGCCAGTCTCCTATTTTTTAAAATGTGCTTTGCCCCCTCAAGTCCACAAAGTACAACATTTCAGCAGCAGGGGAGACATTATTTCTTGTCAGGATTGCTGGCATCTATGTTACAGTATCTAGCGCAGGCGTTCAGAGGTTGCTAGGGGTACTTTGAGCAATGAGCAATTTCTGCATCTCAGATAAGTTCCCACTGACACCATTGATCTATTTGACTATCTGTAAGGAGGGAATTCTTCCCAATGACCATAAGTGTAAGGAGCATTCTTCCCACTGATCATCCCACTAATGTAATGGTCTCCAACAGGGGCGTTGCTAGTTCTACAAAAGATCTGGGGCTAGAGCCCATAGCAGCGTAGTAAAAAGAAAGTCATACGCTTGGGCGGGCATACACATGTATATACAGTAATATACATGTGTGTATATATATATTTTCCCAGAGAGCCCCCCCACTTACATCAGGGTCCCTGGAAAGCCCCTCCTTACATCAGGGTCCCCAGAGAGGCCCCCCCTTACATCAGGGTCCCCAGAGAGCCCCCTTACACCAGGGTCCCCAGAGAGCCTTCCCCTTGTATCAAGGTCCCCAGAGAGCCCCCCACTTACATCAGGGTTCCCAGAGAGCCCCCCTTACATTAGGGTCACCAGAGAGCCTCCTCCTTAAATCAGGGTCCCCAGAGAGCCCCCCCCTTAAAACCAGGGTCCCAGAGAGCCTCCCCCTTGCATCAGGGTCCCCAGAGAGCCTCCCACTTACATAAGGGTCCCCAGAAAGCCCCCCCTCCCCTTGGGGTCACCTGCAGAGACTTGGGGCTATGGGCCCCAGATTCGGGGCAATAGCCCCAAAAGCCACCCCCTAGCAACGCCACTGGTCTCCAAACTGTGGGCCAGGGGCCAGAGGCGGCCATATGATTGACTTTATCTGGCCCTTGGAACACTATTCCTCTCACTGACGCCAATGATTAGGGATAATTCCTGTTGCTCCTGCCAATGAAGTCCACCCAACTTTGTGTGAAGGTGTGCCAACAATGCTGCACTGTTCCTGAATTCAGAGCAGAGTTGTCACTCTCATATAGGCTGTCTCTGCCTGCACTACAGTGGGATGAGAAGATGTGACAGGGGGGTGAGGCTATCAGCTGCAACTGCAGTGCCTGGAGGGGGGAGCGTGTGAAAATCAGGAGAATTTGACTCATTCAAGGGGGGTAATTAAATTGTTTTGCTTACTATATAAGGCATGTGCATAACATAGTAACTGGTTGTATGTCAAGTCAACATGTGCAACTCTATGTTCCTGCCAGACTCAATAGTGCAAAAAAAGAAAAAAAAAAGAAAAAAAATGCAGTGTATTATTTTTTTTTAATAGAATAATAGCAATGTACTTTCTAAAGTGAAGCAGAGTATCTCAATATTATGTAGATGGCATAAATATGTATTAGATATGTTCTGGTGATATCTTGTGCATAATTTATCAATTTTTTTTTTTTTTACCTGATACAGACATCCACTCATTATCCTGGAGCTTATAGACGTTGTTGGCTCTGTTCACACCCCAAACTCCAGCAGGTCCAACAGAAACATGGATGAGCTTTCCAGGAATTTGTTCCCAGTCATTATTAACCCAGCGGTAAATTTCATCATTATCATTTACACCGTACACTTCACCAGCGCCGGCATCAATCTGTTCCAGTTTTCCTGGGATCATTGTGCACTGAAAATCTGAACCAAAGAAAAAATCATTAAAATAAATGATATATATATATATAAGAAACCCAAGCCCAGGATGATGCAAAACCACCTTCATGAAAATCAAAAGTTCCCCCTTCACATTAGAGCCCCCCATCACATCAGGGTCCCTCCTATACATCAGAGTCCTCCCTATATGTCAGATCCTCCCCCTGCAGGTCAGAGTCCCAAATCACATCAGAGTCCCCCCATCACAAAGACCCCCCAAATCACAAACCACCCCAATCAGTCTCTTCTTCACATCACATCGGCTTCAGCAATGTGGCAGAGGGCAGGAGGTGTGATTAGCAGGACAAAGACACCATATGCACAGTATGAGAAATACATCCCACCACCAGCAGAACGGTCTTTGTAACAGCATGAGAGAAATAAAAAAACTTTCTTTCTTCCTTTCTTCCTTCCTTCCTTCCTTCCTTCCTTCCTTCCTTCCTTCCTTCCTTCCTTCCTTCCTTCCTTCCTTCCTTCCTTCCTTCCTTCCTTCCTTCCTTCCTTCCTTCCTTCCCTCCCTCCTCCCTCCTTCCTTCCTTCCTTCCTTCCTTCCTTCCTTCCTTCCTTCCTTCCTTCCTTCCTTCCTTCCTTTCTTTCTTTCTTTCTTTTTTTCTT